>JAQZBX010001959.1:0-76540 GCA_029593785.1 Cabassous unicinctus | reverse complement strand
TAGATTACATGAATGTTACATCAAAAATATAGGGGATTCCCATATACCTTACCCCCTTCCCCTCCCACACTTTCTTACATTAATAACATGGTTCATTTGTTACAATTGATGAACACATATTGAAGCATTGTACTGGCCAAGGACTATAGTTTACATTATAGTTTACACTTTGCCCCATACAATTTTATAGGCTTTGACACAATGTATAATGGCCTGAATCTGTCATTGCAATGTCATGCAGGACAATTCCAATATCCCAAAAATGCCCCTATGTTGCACCTATTCTTCCCTCTCCTTCCCCTCAGAACCTCTGGTGACCACTGCTTTTATACCAGTGATATAAGTTCTTCCATTGCTAGACTAATCATAAGAAACTTTAGTCCATAGTTGCTTTCTGCCCGTATGTTTGTTCATTCCTCAATCTTGAGGATTTGGGGATGGTGATGCCCACCCTGTCTCTGATTGAGAGAGGGCTTTGATCCCATGAGGGCACTAATATCTTGGTTACATAGATTATACCCTAAACTCACATACTTTTTTTTTAAATTGAAGAATTTTCATAGAAGGATGAATTATTTATTTGTATAGATCAGAGAATTGAGATTTTGAGTTTTGTCAAAAACAAAAAAACAAAGAATAAATACCTTCCCCAAACAAACAGAAACAATAATAAAACACCTAGAATATACTAACATTGGGATAAAAACCAACAGATTGTCTCAGTAGCCAAAAAGATAAATATTGTATTACTAAAAATATAATATTAAAATTTGAGAGGTATTGGAAGTAATTAAAAAAATCTGGTATAATTACTGAAAGAGAAATAAAACTTACATAAAGAAATTCCTCTATTGCCCTTTTTATAAATACCAGTACACTCGAATTACAACTTTATTGTTATTCCCCAGAATTTCATTTTCTTGAGGCATTGTCTTGTTGGGGTTCTGCACAGCCTGTAAAACAAGCCACATCTGTTTTAACTGCCTCATTTGCTAAAATATCACATTTGCAGTCTTTTACCTTTGTTTCCTCTTTTACCAAGATCAAAGTATTAATCACAGCCTCTAACTTAAACTCTAATACTTTCATGTCATGACAAGATGGTGTTACTGGAAAAATTTTCATCAGGTATTCAGATTTTGCGTGGACCTAGGAAAAGTGAAGATAAGATATGAAGGTAAGTTAATTTTTTTCCTTAGGGACTTCACTGGAAAATCTAAATAAAACAAATTCTGCACTCCCCCCCTCCTTTGTTAACAATGTCTTGGGACTATTAGTTTATATAGGATTTTCTTTAACTGATTAAAATTCATTTTCCCAAATGTCGTCAATGGATTTGAAGAAGTTCATGATAAAGTGTACTTAAGGACCTCATCAATTAGAGCTAAATGGCTCCAGAAATGTGGTTCTCTAATTTTTCATTTCAGCCCTATTTTATCTTCATGAGCTCAAGTTAATCATCTCTTCCATAATGGGTCTGGTAATAGCTAAGAGGCTAGCTTGAAAATATGTCTAGTTCATGTCTGTACCTCACTACATATAATAGTGACAGACCTGAAAGTTGCAAATTACAATTTAAAAATAGAATAATTATAAATACACCAGTGCATTTCACCACTCAGAGATTAACATTTTGAAACTAAAAATCCTTTTACAGCAGGGGTTCTTAACCAGGGGTCCATGAGCTTGAATTGAAATGCAAAAAACATTATTCTTGTGGGGACATGTTGGTGTGGGTATGATATATTTATTAAATAATACACAGTATAGTGTGGACTTAGCAAGGGGTCTGTGGTTTTTACCTGAATGGCAAAGGGGTCTGTAGAATAAAAAAGGTTAAGAACTCCTGTTTTAAAGCTAATCACCTCCTCATTTATTTAAGATTTTTAAATTTTTTTGGTGAATAGCAGTGGCCAACTCAGCTCAGCTCCCCTGAGTTGGCTCTTTAGATTGTTTGCTTGCTATTTTTGTTTTTAGGAGGCACTGGGGACGGAACCTGGGACCTCCCATGTGGAAAGCAGGCACTCAATGGCTTGAGCCACATCCACTCCCCAGGAACCAACTGTTTTTACCAGCAAAGTAGTGTGAAAACTAATATTTGAGTTTACTAGATTGGGAAAGCATTTCTAATGAATTAATTGAGAATAATTTCAATCAAATATATAATGCCTTCAGAGTTAAGGATTAACAGAATAATAAAAATAATTAGATTACTGCTATCTGAAGAGTTACTTTTTGTCATTTGAGGTAAAATAATTGCCTGTTGATAAGAAGTTGGGATTTGGTGTTAGATTTTCTATTTCTTAAATTCTTCAGAATACAAAAGAAAGCATTTGTTACATAAACATTTGCTATTAAAATTAGGCAAAGAGATTAAGTTACTAAACCAAGAAAAATAACTGTAGTTTTTTAAAAAGAATAATCTGCCATTACTCTTAGAATTTCCTTTTTAAAACTCCTGGTACATATTTCATTTGTTAGTTGTTTCACAGTCAGCTTTGGTTTAATATAAAGGCAAATGTTTTAGGTAGACAAAATTTGTCTTTGGTATCTTCTGCTTCTCTGTTCTTGAGAGCTCCTCCCTTCCCTTAATATACACTGTGTATTACCTTTAATTGCCATAGTCTTCTACTATGGCAGCCCACTAGGTTTCTTCTTTTCTGTTATTGTTGGGCCTTCCATCGATCCATCGATCCATCGATCCATCCATCCATCCAACAAATGAAATGAACGTCTGTTGTGTGCCAGGCATTGTTCTGGGCACTGGAAAAACAGGATAGAATGAAATAAAATCTCTGCCCTCATGTACTTGCATTCTATTAAGAGTTGACAGAAAATTAATATATTAAATATACAGAATATCTGTTGATAATAAGTGTTACAAAGATAAAGCACAGAAAGGGGATCAGGAGGTATGGGGGCACATGGGCATGGTATGAATGTAACAGCTACATTTTAGTCAATGTCAATGCTAGTTAGTTATTCTGATAAACAGCTCTGTCTAAATTTGTAGCTTATCAGTAACCCAATGCATTGACTCACCCATGTAACATATTTTAAAAGGTCTTTCTAGAATTAACTCCTTAAGTTAGAGGAGTGGTGCTAATAAAGATTTTTTCTTGAGAAGGAGGGTAGACAGCTTTGAGGAGGGTCTTTTGCTGTATTCATTCAACTAATGTATACTAAATGCATACCATGTGCCAGGAGCAGTGCTAGGTGCAGGAGATACAATGGTGGGCAAAAAAAGGTGGCTTCTGTCTTTGTGGAACTTTATTTTATAGGACTTGTCTTCTCAAAACCTTAATATAATACAGAAATCATTGTTGGATAACAAATTCAGCAGCTGATTGATATGTGGGGAAGTCACTTCTGATCTGATTTTATGTTTCCTGCTGATCTCTAGACAAAATAATTGAATGTAATCTCATTCATTGCTTAAAAGACATTCCCTAAGGGAGAGGGAACTGTAGGTGTAATATGGGGCATTTTTGAGACATTGGAATTGTTCTGCATAATATTACAATGACGGATACCAGCCATTATATGTTGTGTCAAAACCTATAAAATTGTGCAGTACAAAGTGTAAACCATAATGTAAACAACAGACTATGGTTAGTAGCAATGTTTCAATATGTGTTCATCAATTATAACAAATCTACCACACTAATGAACGATGTTGTTAATGTGGGAAAGTATGGGAGCGGGAACGGGTGGGGTATATGGGAATCCCCTATATTTTTGATGTAGCATTTATGAAATCTAAGTTCCTTTAAAAATAAAAAATAAAAATTATAAAAAAGAGTTCATGTTTCAAAATTATAGGTAGGTGAGAAAATTTTTAGTGTAAGTGTTGATGGCTGATAACTATATTGTTTATAGATAAACTATATTGTTTCCTTTGGTTTAAATATGTTCTTGAGTTATTTTTACAGAAATGGTATGGTGGAAATTAATGTTGTGAACTGTATAACCCAGATGTGAATCATGAAAGTTGGTATAGAGCAGATTTTAGTTGATGATTTGTTTATTGACTTTTAGAATACAGAATAAAAAGAAATCATGTACTTTCATTTAAGAAAAACAAATTTTCATTCTGTATGGGACAAATCAAAGTTTGCTGAGTAGCTCACCTAAAAAATGACCCATGTTGTTACCCTGATTTCCTGCAGACTGTGTATATCTGCCAGCTATTGTTTTACTAAGATGAATGAATCTCTGCCAAAGGATTTAAAAGCTCTTTTAGCACTATAAAATTCCTTAGTGTACAGGAACAAAATTTGCTGAACTAAATGTTCATCAGAAGACAACGTATCAAGCTAAGGGTAAATTCTCCAGACACACAGCAGATTGTACACTTAGATTTTTTTGTATATTATGTTAAAACAAAAGTTATGGAATGCATCTGTTACTGGTCTGAAACCCAGATTAAACCAGAATGGAATCCTACAAGATCTTTCTCACTTGTACTATACCAGTCATGCTAAGATGGAAGGGCAGTCATGGCGTTTACTAAGTGCTTCGTAAGACTGCTGTCTGGCATCTCTGACACATGAACATCAGCAGTTCTGATGCTCTTCAGTTTTACTGAAGCAGAGGATAGATGATTCCTTGCTTTCTTGCTGTGTTTTATCTCACATTGGTGCTTTTTCCCTCCAACCTGCCCCTTTTCCAACAAGCAACTTGTTTTACAGATTTTTTTTTTATATCCTAGCTGAGACTGTCAAAGTCCTGTTGTTAGGAAATAAAATATATATATTTTAATAGTTGTAAACCTATGGTTTATTAGTTTTTCTGGAAGAATTGATAATCTAGGGATTTTTTTAAACCACTAGTCTCACACACCAACAATGTAGATTGACTTGGAGGCTACTCACAGTTTCCTATAGTCTACATATATGAAATATTATTAATTATAAAGCCAGGCAATAACATGGTCTATATTCCCTCTAAATGTTTTTGGTTCACTACAATGGAATCTCATTTTAATACTATTGTATGTAGTAGGCTATTTGGTATTATGGAATTTTCAATGTATTTTGTTACTGCTTTTTTTTTTTTTTTTTAGTTTGGGATTAGTTTGATTAAAATGTCCCATTTAAGAGGTCAAGGACACAGATTTCATTCCAGTAAATAAAAAGTTTTATTCTCTTTCATGACTGCATACTCCTCCTTTAATCACAGACTAGTGCTTTCCCCAACGTGTGTCACTGATTACAGGGAGAACCCAGGTAAAAGGGTAAGGGTGGATTGAGGCTAATCCACCATGCTTAGGGGATGCTCTCTTCGGATGTATGGCAGTTGGGTCACTTTCAGGGATGTAAGGTATCATGTGGAAGACACTATTTTTCCTATCCATGTGATAGACATTATGTTATAACAGAGTTTATTGTACTGCTTTTGTCATAAAATATGAAAGTGGGTTCTTACGTTAGAGGAAACTCATCTGTATTTCATTGAGGAAAAAAGGCAGTATTAAAGTAAGTTTGTAATGTGGACATATTAAATAAGGCCATTGTTCTTTATATTATAGCATAATAACCATGCTAAGACTTAGTAGTATCAAGCAGTGACAGTCATTTAATTTGTTCACAAATCTTCGATTTGGACAAGGCTTATCTTTAGTCCATGTAGAATCAGCTGGGATAGCTTAATGAGGGCTAGAGGTTCCATTTCTAAAATGGCTCACTCACATGGCTGACAGGTTGGTGCTATGGCCTGACCAGAGTTCTCAGTTTTTCCCCACAGTCCCCATTTCACTGCTGGGCTTCTTCAACAGCATGGCAGCTGGGTTCCAAGAGCAAGTCTTCCAAAAGGCAGGAAGTAGAAGCTGCTAGCATCTTACAGCCTGGGCCTAGAAGCTGGCCCAGCATCTCTTTCACTATATTCTGTTGGTGAAATAGTCACAGATCCCACTCATATTTAAGGGGAGGGACCATAGGCCTCACCTCTCAATGGGAGTTATCTCCTCATTATCTCCACATTTCTTATAGTGAGGAGAAAAGGCATCATTGTATCAGTGAAAATATAAGTACTTGGGTACTTAGTAATCTTAGATAAGATTCTGTCACTCACACCCCAAAACAAGAGAAGCAAGTCAACAGATATCAAGAATTGATAATTAGCGTTCTAGAAACCCACTCTAGTTTTTTTATTTTTATTTTTATTTTTTAGTATTTTCTGTTTCTAAACACATACCAATGCATGAGTTCCCTGTAGTAAACTTCAGTCATCACTAGTTCTGGGCAGAAACTTCTCACTCTGTCAGTAGTCTCCAAATATTTTCCATTGTACATCTCTATTATTACTTGAAAAAAGAAAATATTTCTTTTATATATATGGTGAAATATGTTAAGTAGAGACTTATGTCACTAATTCTTATACTCTATATCATTCCTGAAGTAGAGGACAAACATTTTCTTGCTTCCATCCCTGTTAGTGAAACTTTTTGAGCCTGCACCATAAATTCTATACATGCACTATTAATATTTTATGTACTTTATTAAACATACAAAAAATAGAAATTAAAAAGTAAAAGATAAACAATAAATTTAAGAAGTTGCAATAGTTTGTTCTTACATGCCTGGTACCATGCATTTCATTTTTGAGAGCCTCTGAAGTACTATTTCCCCCCACCCCCCGCCCCCTTCTTTGGTTTCCCATTTTCTTCTCTATCCATTTGTGATAGGTAGTCTGTAAACAATTCCTTTCAGCCTGGTATGGGCATACCACAGCTCTAGAAGTGGAGTGTAATTCTCCACTACTTTAATTTGGGCTAATCTTGGTGCTTTGCTTAAGCAATAAAATGTGGCAGAGTGATGATGTTCTGGGGCTTCTGAGGCTTGATTAAATGAAACCTTTAACTCGATCCTAGGCGTCTTAGAATATTTGTTCTTGGGATGCTCCCTTTTGGAACTCAGCTTCCATGTTGTGAGAATGCCCACCCACATAGAGAGTCTGTGTGTAGGTGTTCCAGTTGAAAGGCCCAGCTGAGCTTTAGCTGAAAGCCAGCATGAACTGGTGAGTGAATCATGTGGAACAATCAGGCCAGCCAAGCCATCAAATGACTGCAGCTCCTGGCCATATGTGTAACCAAGTAAGAGACTCCAAATGAGAAACACCCAACTGAACCCACAAACCATGACAGATAATAATTGTTGTTTTAAGTCACTGAGTTTAGGAGTGGTTTGTTTTGCAACAATAAATAACCAGAACACCATTCTTCCTCATTCTGTGTAGTAGAGCTCCCATTTATTTATGACCTTCTACGAGTTATAATTAAAGAATTCTTATACCAACATTAAAATATGTGTACTATTTTATAGGTAAGGAAACTGAGACCCAGAGAGGTTAATTAATCTCTTCAAGGGTAAACAATCAGGAAATGAAGGGCCTGAAATTTAAAACACAGGTATTTTAGAATATGAAAGCCCACATTTTTTCCACTACAGTATTCTTCAGGTAAGAATGAACAGCCATTATGATGTAATACTAGATATTATTTAATATGGTTGACTTGGAATGCTAAACAGACCGTAGCAGGTGGAAGCTCCTGTTGTATCCTTGGGTTCCTAGGGGCTGGGGGAAAAGTAAAACAAACAGCAAGATTAGAAATATATTTGACAGGACCAAGGGAACTACTGTTAAGAAACCCCCAGCAATGAAGGGTGTCTTCAAAAACCTGCATAGGCACCCTGCAAAAGAAAGAGTGTTTAAATATCTTCCAGGTCCTCAAATGGGATGCCAGCTTAATGACATGTAAGTCCAGTAAGAATGTTCCTATTCCCCATACCTCTTCTCTCGATAGTTACTACCACCCATTTCCTACCTCAGCCACCATCATGGAAGGGTCAGAATGAGCAGCTGGCAAATAGAGGAGGTGATCCCCAAAGAAAGAAGTCCCATAATCCTTTTCCCAGCTGGTAGGCTTTTTTTTTTTTTTCCCCCCCCGGGGTAGGTGAATAAGCTAGAGCATGGAGTGCTGTTGGAAGACTTAATTATAATTTGGGACTAACTTTTTATGTATCAGATTGAGACTGCATTTTGCAATTTAAAGAAAATACAGGCTTTTTTTTTCCTAACCTAAGAGTGATCTAAGAGGTCATGATAGTTTGAGTTTTCTTGCATCCAGGGCAGGGAAAGAACTTGACCCACTGTGTAAATTGTAAAGAGACAATGGCAGAAAAAAATAAGGTTATATTGTGATTGTATGTTTTGAATCATGCTGGTTCAACTCAACTGTTTTCTAATTAAAATGTCTTGAAGCTAGAATTCACCATGAAGTTTGTTCTGGGTGGGCAAAATCCTAAAAGATAGAGCTACTAATTTGAATATGGTAAGATTATGATCTCTTTTGGAATAGAAGTGAATTTTTAAATTTTAAGCAAAAGATCCCTTAGTTGAAAGAACAGAGACATGCAGACATTCTAGACCTTTTTATAAAAATTGTAGAAATTTCAGTATAAAATATAAAATTTTATATAATTTATAATTATAATTAGTTTAAATTAATCATATAATTATAATTACATTTTATATTTATAATTTTATATTGAGAAAAATCAATATAAAATGGATTTTTTTGAAGACCAGATTATGTGACTTAAATTTGCTTTACCAATTATACTATTAGGAACTTTTTTGCTCTTAAAGTGATTTTTTCATTCTAGGTTCTTCTTTATGTTGCACCCTCTGTCTCCCCTTCCTGAAGATGGTGCATCATTGAGCTGCAATAAAATTAAAATCTAACAAGAACTGTATATTACATATTAATAATAAGTCCGAGCATCATACGATCTTTCCAGTGAGATTGATATATTATATAGAAATGTTTATATAATTATGGATAATAATTATGTTTTATTTACCAAAGGTAGTTGAAAGAAGGCAAAGGAAATTTATTAATGTTATTACCAATACAATTTTCTATTTTTTTTAATAGATTTTGTAAATGAAGCATTTTACTCAAAGACATTAAAATTTACTGCCTTGTATTTGGAAAGAAATACAGCTTATCAGTTATGTTGCCTTTATTTGTATCGAGTGAAACACTCATTGATTTGAATGAGATTTTATCTCTGAAGGCGTTCACTGGGCTATTCAGTCAAATATGAACATTTCAGAACCTCTCATTTTTTTCTGGCATAATCTCCTATCAGCTGTTTGGTACAATAAAAATAAAGTCGTTAGCATTCAGTATTGTTATGTGATTAGCTTCACCTGCTTTTGGAAACAGAAATAGATAGGGGCTTATTCTAAATATTTATGGAGCAGCAGACACCCATTGTTTTTTTGCCATCCTTTGTTGCATAGAACTTTTACTTAGGTTGTTGAAGTTACTTGAAAAAGTCATCTTGCTTTAACACAGACATCTAGTAGAAGAGGACCTGAAAAAGAAATGCCTCTATTTAGCATTATCATATGGAAAAAATGTTCACTGTATATAAGCAAGAGTGCAAAAATAAAATATTTAATTAACTAGTATTTATTATATAGCCACTATTTTCTCAACATAGTGCTAAGAACAAGAGGTATGTAAGTATAAGAAATAGTCTAATTTATGTTTCTGTGTGTAAATGAGGATAGGAAAAAATAGAGAGGGCAATGATACTGTTAGAGGGGCACCTTGTATTTCCTGCGGAGATGGTGCTGTCACGTCCTATTGCTTTTTGTGGCTTAGTATCAAGGAAATCAAATTTCGTATGATGAAAGAAAGCTTTTTGGAGTAATGTATATGTGTGTCCTCTTCTCTTCAAAATGGAAACAAACAAAAAAATTTGGTATTCACTTTCCTCCATAATGATTCTTTTTTGTATCTTCAATAAAGTTAAGTTTTTGTAATTTAAAAAATAATTCTAAAGTCACTATGATGCTTACCTTTTGAGAAATATTACTGCTTTTAAACTACCTGAATAAAATCTAAAAATGTACATTTTTTCCTATTGACTAATAGTTTCTTGAGAAAAGAAATTTTTCTTGAAGGGATCTGTAAGGTTTGCTGGGCAGAGCTGAGGTAGAGCCTACATCCTCAGCATGTGGAACAGTGTCTGCTAAAAAGAAATCCTTTAATATATTCTTGTTGAATGAATGAATATAGACTGAAAGAACACAATGTGAGAGTGACTTAATTATTTTTGATGTGCTGTGTTGCCCATGTTCAGAAGCATTAGAGCTAGCTGGTAAATGCAAACCACTCCTCTAATAAAGCAGTTTTGCCCAGGCTTATGCATGCTAGGTGAAATAAAAGGATCACTTAAGAGTTGTTAATTATGTATCAGCTGTTCCCAAGGTATTATTTTCATATTATTTCCTGGTATAATCTAATTAGCAGGGGACCCATAGAATGGCTGAGTATGTTTGTCTCTTCCTATGATGCTCTTCTAGGCTGCAGGACACCTAATTTATGACTGCTAGGAAAAGTGGTGATTTCTGTTGAGCTTGCTTTAGAAAGAACAGGCAAGGTCTTTCTGTGATTTTGGAAGGAGTTTAAGAAGAGTCTTGGCAGCTGGTGTCATAGTGTCACGCTGAAAAGCATTTCTGTAAGAGAGCATCTCTATACTATAACTGGTAACTATGTAGGTAGGACTGATCTGCAAAGCATAAATCTGTGTGTCTATTTGGATGAATTGTAAATTAAAGCTTCACTTTCTTTTGCTTCTAACTTTTTTCAGCAGTCTGAATATTCTTTAATAAGCAATAACAATTATGGTTAGTAATCACTAACTCATTGTAAATAGAATTGAGACAAATCTTGAACTTGGGGGTAATATTTTATGCTTATTTGGAAACAATAGTTTATTTCTGTCATCTTTGACCTTATCTAGTCAGATAAACAGCTTTTTTTTTGTAAACATTTGCTTGAGGAAAAACCATGCAATAGGAAATTAGCACTGTGAGAAATTTCATTGAAAAATGGCATTCAACACCTGAGCTATATGGCGTTTTGTCAGTTATAGACACCTCAGGGACAAGCCATCAAGAGTGAGAGTAGACTTGTTCTGAGGACCTTAAATGATCCTCTCTCAATTCACTCAGGCTCTGATATTACCTTACATCACTCTTAACTATGCTCCAGGAAGACTGCCAAGATCTTAAAACTTCCCCCCTCCACCCCGCACAGCTAATTGATGATCTGATAGGGGATGCTTTGACTCAGCTATATCACATATACACACAGTGAGTTACAGAGGCAGCTGGCATACTCCTTGCTGATTTCTTTGTTTGGCAACTTCCTAAAGCAGCATGGGGCGTGCTGAAACACTTGGCACTTCACCTAAAAGGAAAGAAGTCTGTTAGTTAACCCCAACGTGAGGGTAAACAGGACACTAACCAGGGTCACTAAAATGTCCAATATCAGGTTAAGGGATGTAATTTATGGATTGGATTTATAAACTTCTGACTTTTTTGTTTGCGATGATCAATTCTTATTTCTAAATTCTCTGCAGAAATTAACTACTTGAAGCAGATTTCTGTGTACAACTAAGGAATGTTAACTGGAAGAACCCCCATTTGGTGGAGTTAGAGGCCAAGTTCAGTTGATTGGACAGGTCCTTGGGGGTCGTTGATGTATTATAGCAGACAGTAGACATGAGGGAGTTGTCAGACTGCCACCTGGGCTTTCCTTTTCCCACTTATCCCCTCCCTGGCTCTTGCCAAATCTGCTTTGCATTTGAAGTTGATTGAAATGGGTCTCAGTGTTAACCTGTCAACTGAAACCCCAGTGATTTAGAGAGCTGTTTGTTCATTTCAGTTGGTGCAAAAAATTGAAGTGAAAAATCTGGATCCTTTTAGAGCATTGGAGATGACCAAACAGAACAGCATCTGGACTTACCCCCAATTAATGGAAAAGTGTTGTCAGGTGCAAGAGATGAAATTTCTGGTAGAAAGGTGGTCCTTTGGTGCCAAAAGTTTGTTATGGGTAATGACCTCTCTGGGGCTGTTCAGAAAGCCCCTGGAAAGCATTATAAAGAATTATACCATCTTGGATTTAGGTGGGTTTATTCTTTCTATGAGCACAAAATGCTTTCACATAGAGGCTATCTCATTTATCTTCTTAACATCAGTGAGAAATAATTTGTACACTTATAATTATTCCCCTTTTATGGAGAAAGAAGATGGGATTCCAGGGGAAACCAGTAAGCCATGGAATGTTTATGTTTTGCAGTGTCTTTCTTTCCAAAAAGATGTAAGTACTTTATAGATATCTGAACATACCTTTATTACACAGGAAAGCTATTTATTTTGAGTGAGTTGTGTAGAGTGGAAAGCTATTAACCATTTTGTGCCATAAGATAACTTTAGTGAAAGGTCATAAATTCCTTTCTGTTAAATCACTATTCCTATATATTACGTGTGTTTTTGGTGAATTGAAAGGATGGTGAATGAAAAAGAATTTGTTCTGAAAAAAAATGAGTTGAAATAATCTGGTTCTTGGTCCCTGAAAACTGGAAATTTATCTTGTGTAGCAGTAATGAAATGGAGACAGAGGTTATTTTCCAGGGCAGAGAGAAGCCTGACATGAACACCTTGGCCATGGAATCTGGGAATTGACCCAAACTTAAAGCATTGTCACTGTATTACATCAGAGATGCTGTGATGAAAAATGATGCTAAATTTTGGAAAGTGAATTGGGCTTTTTAGAAAAAGGATGTTTGGTAAGTTAAGTATGATGTTAAGAGAACTTGATTTATATTTGAGGAAAGTGTTTGGTGAAACTTTATTAGATAGGATACAGGTTTTTCTGAGGCAACAAAGAATATAAAAATATTGTGGCTTAATAACAAGAGAAGTTTATATCCATTCTTGTACATCTGGGTAGGTGGGCAGGATGCTCTGGCAGCTTGGCATAATCAGGAACCCAGGACCCTTTGGTCTTCTATATTTGACATGTGGCTTTCATTTTATTGTCCTATATGGCTGTTCTTATCTTCCTTACTATGTCTGTATTCCAGTCAGCTGGGAGGGGAGAGGGGCAGTGGAAAGCCTGCTCTTTATTTTTTGAGTGCATAAATCAGATGTCCTATATATCAATTTCTGTCCCTAACCCATTGACCAAAGCATAATTCCATGGTCACACCTAGATACAGTAATGTCTGGGAAATATAGTGTTTAGCTAGGCAGTTGTATGCTCAACTAAAATGTGAAGAGTTGATTATTAAAGCAGGAAGGGGAGAGCAGATATTGTGGAAAATTTTTAATTTATTATAAGACTTACCAGCTCTGTGATTGTTTTAGAGCTAAATACTATGCCATCCTGGATGATATCGTGGATTAATTCATTTTCTCTAATAGTTTCCTTAACTCAACTAATACTAATAATGTTACTGATCATTAAAATAGTGGGTTACTCATTTCTTATATTAAAAAGGCAAGTATCAGTAACTCACTTTTTGTCACTGCTTCTTTATATTTTGTATTGGGGTATCATATTCTGATTAAGAAATTACATATACACACACACAAACACACAAATAGTAAAGTTTGGAGGAGTATCAAGAATTTACTTATCTATTCTGTATTGCAAAATCAAATTTACCAGTCATGGTAGAATCAGAAGTATCATTTAGCTGCAAGAGAGGGTAATGGACAAATTTCTATTGAGCCAGAGTATGAGGAGTAGTTTTTAAGGTCCTGGGTGTATTTTTTTCTTCCTTTGTTTCTGATTCTGTAGTTACTGTAACACCTTATAAAAATAAGCTTCTTTCAACATACTTTAGAAAATGTCTTCAATTACAGGATAGAACTTATGAAAAGATCAAGTCTCTTCCTGTTAAGTGTTGAAAAAAAAATCAGCCATGTTGTATCTGTAAGCAGCCTGTTGTTCTATGAAACAAAAGTTCCTTATGGTTTTAACTGCTGAGTTGATCATATAACCTTAATGTGATATTTAAATTATTTTCTGAATATATTATTGTTTTTGTTTTAATTCCTGTTACTGTTTTTGCTTTTCTGGTGTAATAAAAGAGTGTGTAATATATTATTTTTCCAAATTATAACTAAGGTATGAGGGAAAGGAGCTTTCTGGTTGTGGTATTTCTCTCATTCCTTGGTACAGAGTCTTTCAGGTTTAGTATCTCAAATTATAATTCAAAACTGGTAGCTTTAAGAAACGTTAAATTCCAATTTGAAGTGACCCAACTGTTTTGGAATTTGCTTTTAGATCCTTTAGGATAGAATGCTTTCCTTTACAATTTTCAATTATACTAATATAGGTGTTGTTAAAAATCATTAATTCTTATGAGAAAAAAGAACCTTTTTTCCCCTATCCTCTCCCTACCCTCAATTTCCATTTCAAGAGGACTACTTGAAACTATTCAGCTATTATTTCTGTTATTTACCGCTATATTTCTAAATAATGTGCTCACAGGACTATTTTTGAAAAATCTTATACCTTATCTATTGATGTCTAACTTTGTAAAATGAGATTATTGTTATTCCTGCAACCACTCTCTTCCCCTTTCCAAAACCCCCGAACACATACTATCTTTCCTGTTATTTCAATATAGCTATTTTATTATTTGTGGTTCAACCAATATTTGGTGATTATTGTATTATAACTATATAGAAATTAGTCACAGGTGAGCCACACAGTTTTCTATGATTACATTTTTCTTTGCAATTAAACATTGCTTAATTTATTTGCTTACTTTTCTATGGCCTCCTCACTTCTCACTTCACCTTGAGACACTCTGCTAAAATGATCAAATTCCTCTCCCTATGGACAAAAACTCAGAAAAACTGTAAGAGTCTTTGTTTTCTTGGCGACGTTCCTCGTGGAGTTCTTAACTGCTCCTCCCTTGTGGACTGCTGTACTCTAGGCCTGCTGACTCGCTGTCCTAAAGCTTCCCCTCAGTATCATCCCATGAATTCTCTGTGCTTCTCTCTCTGCTTCATGGATCTCACATCCTCTTCCTTGGATGAGTTCCTGTGTTTGATGTATTACACCAGCCATTATTAGTTCCTGAGAAAGGGTAAATGGGAAGTAAAATTTTTGAGGTCTTTCATGTCTGAAAATCTCCTTTATTCAGTTGGTATATTTGATTGCTACTTTAGTGGGTAAAGAATTCTAACTGGGAAATAAAAAAAATTTAAAGGCACAATTCCACTTGTCTTCTAGCTTCCATTATTGTAGTTAAGAATTCTCATGCCATCTTGATTCTCCATCCTTCATATGTGCCCTCTTTTTCTATCTGTGGTTTTATGGCAGCTTCTCTTTATATACAATTTTGTGAAATTTCAGTATATGTTTTGTTTGAGTTTTTATTCAGGTGTTAAGGTGGCTACTCAGGGGGCATCATTCAATCTATAAATTAATTTCCTTTAGTTCTGGGATATTCATTTTTTCAGGGAGGGGATGGTATTATATCTTTGGTTATTTCCTTTCCTCCATTGCTAGTATTCATCCTCATATTCATTTTCTCTCTTTTTCTCTCTTCTGGAGTATTCCCATCAATTGGATGTTGGATCTCCAGGAGTGATACTCTAATTTTATTATCTGTTCCTGGCTCACACATATTTCTATATCTTTAGAGTCTGTCTTCTGGGAGGTTTCTTCAACTTTATCTACAAACTATCTATTAGATTTAAACTTTTTCTTCATTTTTTTTTTAATCTTCTAAGAATTCTTTTAGTTTTTTGGAAGCTCCTTTTTTTTAAGATCTCCTAATTTTTTTTTTCATGGGTGTGTCATCTTCTCTTTTTCTTTCCTTCAACTCCTTGTATTGTCTCTCTCTGTTCAGAGTTCCTTTGTTTTGTTTTGGTCTACATCTGTCATGTTAGAAGCTTTTTTCAGTGTCTGATGGCCACTGTTTGTCCAGATACTTAAAAAAAAAAAAGATTTATTTTATTTATTTATATCTCCCCACCCCTCGCTGTGTCTGTTCATTGTGTGCTCGTCTTCATTTTTCAGGAGGCACTGGGAACCCAATTGCTTTGAGCCACCTCTACTCCCTGCTTTGTTGTCTCTCATTATGATTTCCTCCTTGTGTCTCTTGTTGCATCATCTTGTTGTGTCAGCTTGCTGCACCAGTCCATCATGTCAGCTTGTTGTCCTGATCGTCTTCTCTAGGAGACACTGGGAACCGAACCTGGGACCTCCCATGTGGTAGGCGGGAGCTCAATCGTTTGAGCCATACCTGCTTCCCTGTCCAGACACTTTTAAGAAGAGGCAATAAAAAACTGAGGAATCTAGATTTGTAAAAATTGATAGGGTGATGAGGCCCCAGCAATTTAGTTGATGAACCCACATATATCAGTGTCTGGGGTTTTTCCTTTTTGGGAGCTTGACAAGGAAATTAATATGTAAACTTCTACTTAATGGCATTTCAGTATGGCATTTCACCACCACTCTCAGCTGTACCTGTGTTCCTGAGTCCAGACACTTTGATTCATCTTGTCCATAAAATAAATCTCCAGGCTTTTCCCAGGAGAGATGGGGAGCAGGTTGAGGAAAGGATCAGAGTTTATCTGCCTGTATCTGTTCCTTGGACAGACTCAGCCAACCACGTAATTATCATCCCCTACCCTCACCTTTGGAACCTCCAATTCCTCAGTTTTTCAGGTTGCTGAATTAAACCAGCTTAATTCTTGTTGGCACTTCCTGCTAAAGTTCTTGATTTTTCCTTCCAGCTTCCAAAATTTTGTTGGAATTTTTCATCTGCTGTCATCTCTTCTCTTATTCTCTTTGCCTTTGGGAGTTTACTCCTTAAAAAAAAAACTTTCATAGTTATTTTAGGGAGGGAGTGGAGGTTAATATGTGTGTTTTTCTGCAATGTTTAATTGGAAGTTCAGAATAGAATGAGTCAATTAAAAACATATGACCTTAAAGGTCTGATTCTGCTTTGAAAAAAATAGAAAGGCCTGGTGTTTAATAGTTTTAAATAATTGTAAATGGATTATTCAAATCCAGATGTCTTCTATTATCTACCTTTCCAATTTAGACTTAAGAATGAAACAATGTCATTCTTAATTTACCCGTAAATTTCCATAGATTGGCTCTTGAACGTTTTTACAATCCCAACTTCTAGCATAGTCTGGTACTCAAAAACTATGTTCTTAATGATTGAATGAATTTGTATGCAGCTCTCTCTCTCTCTCTGTTTCATTCACTCAGTAGCCTTCTAGCCTCTCTATTCTTAATTGCATATAACTTTTGAATAAAGTATCCTTTTTTCCATTGTCTGATACAATTTTTCTTTGTCTATCTATCTATCTATCTATCTATCTATCTATCTATCTATCTCTATCTATCTATCTATCTATCTTCCTATGTCATCATCATCTGTATCTACCTATCCATCTGTCCACATTATTTTTAATAAACAAGATTATAGTAACATTGTCTATTTAAATTAATATTGTGACTCAGTGTTTACAGATAATTTTTGTGTACATTATCTAATTTTTACCAAAGATATAAAATTTTCTTTATCTGAACTTGGTAGACAATCATTCATACATCAGTCATTTATTGTGAACTCCTTGACCTTTTAGAATATTTTTTAACCCTTTTTATCAAAGTTCACTTTAAAAATCAAAGTTTGAAGTTGAGAAAAAAAAACTTCTAATGGGGAAGACATGATTTAAGAAAAAGTCTCATATGAAATGAATATGTTAAAATGTGGTGATCTTTTATGTTATTTGGTTGATAACTACCAAGAATTTGAAAAATACCATTGTTTGGCCCTTCCACAACTGTGCCCCTATATCTGTTTTGGTTTATTTCTACTTTATTTGTCTGAATAATCAGTCAAAGTTGAGACAATAGTCAGACAAATAAAAATGGAAACAGAACAGTAGTTCGTAGACAAAGCCATGTAAGGTTTGGATATAGTGCCAGATTGAAGAATTTTTACTGTTGGTCAACTATAAAAGGAGAAATAAGTAAGTGAAAAGATAATGCTTTTCAATTGTTCAATTTTATTGCTCTGAGCTCATTATAATTTCTTTCATTTACTTCCATGGCTTTTTTTTTCTTCTTTACAGCTTTTCCTCTACCAATAATTCAGAAGTCAGTCTTACAAGGAGCTTTAGCGAAACATAAAATATAGCATTTATTATTTTTGATAACTAACAATCATTAAAACACCTTTCCATTTACATAATAACCTTTTAAAAATAATTATTTTATTTCATATTAAATTATCTCAAAGGATGTGTGTGACTAGGGTATTTACTATACTTGCCAAATAAGATTTGGAAAAAATGTTGTAACATAGGTTTGGAAAACATTGTCTATCCATGCTATTGCTACATCTATATAACTTCTCAAAGTCTGTTTCAGTTTTATGATTGGCTTTTTAATTTTATTAGAACCAAAGATTTTAACTATAATATGTTTATGTATTTATAATTTCATTTTGTAAATTGTATTTTCATCTCTAGTAATACTGTTCTTCTTGGAAGTCTAATATTTCTACCTAGATTATACCACTTTATCTCTCTCAAACTAAAGATGGAACTTCATTTTCCTTTTTCAATATTTATATATGTGTGTGTGACTACACATGTATATTTTTTCTGCCAGCATTTTGTTTTGTTTAATTTGTTGTTTTTAAAGTGGGACTCTTCTACTACCTTGTCCCTTTCAAAGGGATTTGAAGCTTATTTTTCTTCATTCAACATATCCTCAGATATTTTTATTTTTTCATTATTTTGAACTCTGTTCTTTCTGATAAATTACTGGACCAAGTATATATAACAGAAAGTGGAATCATTTTCCCCATAGTGGTTTTGTGTTAAATTAGTACTGAGTATGGATAGGAGTTAGGAGATGATTGAATATGGTTGATGAAGAAGAAGAAATTACTAAAGATCACTATTGGCTGTCGAGATTTGTGGAGAAAATTAAGGGACAAAGAAAAGACAAGAGAAGAGGTAGTTATTTAAAAAATAAAAGTTTGTTGTTGTGTTTCTAGTGGTACAGCCAGGAAGAGATATATATCAAATAAGTGAATAAGCAGGAAACAAGTTGAAGATAAAGGGTTTGAATCATCTATATTTTAATGGCAGTTGAAACTGTCCAAGTAGATGACATTGTTAAGGAAAGATGGAAAAGAGATGAAAGAACTGAAAAGGGACTCTAGGGAATAGTATGTAGAGAAATAGAAGAAAAATAAGAACAATAAAAGAGACTGAGAAGATGCATGCTAGGGGAGAATCAAAATGATATGCACCCTAGAAGTAAACTGGGAAATTGTAAGGATCGGAGATAGTAAACAGCATTGAACATGGAAGAAAAGTTGAAAAGTTGGGAACCTAGCAAACAGCTATGGGTTTGACAATTTTAAGTTTATTGATACAATTTTTTTTTTCATAAAGTATTAGGAGTGGAAGCCAGAATGCATAAGATAAAATAGGAAGTGGAGGTAGTGATGGTAGATTATGATTTCAGAAATGTTGATAGGGAAAAGAAGAGAGAAGATAATTGAAAGGTATAGTAAGGTCAAAGAAGGTGACTCACCAGCAGTGAGACTTCAGCCTGTCTGTTTTGTGAAATTTGCTGCTGGCGAGAGACATTGAAGATACAAAATGGAAAGGGAATCAATGGTAGAATGAGATTCCGATTTAATACATTACTGCCTCAAAATAAACCAACATTTATGTGATTGATTACAGAAAGGTTTACTTGCATTTTAGGAAGCTTTAAACTTTAATATATGAAGGTGTGTATATCAATTAGTTTAGGCTAGGTTATTTCATGACAACCAATAATCCCCAAAACTCAGATGCTTAAAACACCTAAGGTTATGTTTCTTGTGACACTCCAGGTTACTATGTGAGGGGTCAGTTGGGGGTTTTGCTGCAGTTGATCCTAACTGTAGGACTCAGGCTGAACCCTGGCAGAGGAAAAAAGTCATGGTAAATGACACACTGATGTTTATAATGTTTCCAACTGGAAGTGACTTTCAGCCACTTTCTTTTACTTTTTATTGGCCAAATCAAGTCAAATGACTATGCTGCCTTCTAAGGGGTGGGGAAGTGCAATCCTAACACATGCTAGGAAGGAGAGCTAAGTGGAATAGTTGTTGTAAGCATCCCTATGTCTATTATTTGCATTGTTGTATTGAGTTATAGTTACCAAAAAATTTTGTGCTCATTTTTATAAAAAAACTTTTCTTCATGAATGTAATTCTGTATCACATCTTTGCTTCTAAGGTAAAAATAAGATGAAAATATTTCATTTCCACTTACAATGTCATTTTCATAAATGTAACTCCAATTATGTATGAGAAGTACATAATCATGGTGGTAGAGATGTGAAAGGAATACATTGGATTCTACTAATGATAATTTTTAAATGAAAAATAAAAAAAATAATAAAACTTGTTAGGCAAAATTTTATAGGGATTTTTCTTAGAACTAGTTCACCAAAGACTCTTCATTCTTTGAAAATTCTGGATAGGTCCTTTAAATATATCAAATGCTATAGAGGAGAAAAATAGAAAATGAAGCAAAGGTCAGAATTTGGCTGCATTGGTAAAATTCTCAGGCTACAGGTTTGGCCCTCTACCTGTATAGTCAGTTTAAAACATACCCTGATCTCCCAACATGCTACATTTTCTTAGTACAAGTGACCGTGAATATTTGGTGTAGCATGCAGTCTGTTCCCAATTGCAGTTTATAAATGCCGTACAGGGAAGTGTTTAGTGTTCAGAGCAAGAGCTGCACTTTATTATCCTAGTTTCAAGTACCAGAGTAATCTCTTGAATCTGACATTCTTCACAAATGTGCATATTAGAAGTCTTCAGGGAAGCATGCCAGACATTTGTAGCATTATTAAGAAGTTAAATTGTAAACCATTTTAAGTGAGGGCATGACAGGAGTAGTAATTTTATGGATTTTGAAACATTTTTCTCGTCACAGTTGAAACGTTTATCTGTAACACTTTGCTCTGTCTGTTGAAAAGTGAGGTTCCATTGCTAGTGTGGAGTGCAATCAGGGTGTCATTACTGTTGTGTGACTTCCATTTCCTTGATGTCCTCTAGGCTTTCAAGAGTCTCTCTGTGGGGTTTGATGTTTCAATGAGCTTTACCTATTATCTTTTATGTAAAAGGAGTCTCTTTCCACAGTACTAATAAAGTACCTTTGGAACATTTAGAAAGAGTTGAAATCAGATGGGAAGAAGACTGCCAGAGAGATAAAGCAGAATGTGTTTTGAACCTTGGTTTTCTCTTGCTACAGTGCAGAGTATTAATAGTTACACACCAGTTTGTGTGTGTGAATAGTAGAGTATGGTGTGGTTAATAGAGTAGATTTCGCTGTTCAGGGAGCTGCGAAGAGATGAGTTATTTCTGACAAGACCTTTTCTGGCCAGTGTTGTGTTGGGTTAAAGAGGCTGCAGAAGAAGTCAACTCTGGCCAGAACCCCCACACTCACCTTTACAACAACTGAGGTGAGATAAAAAAGAAAAGGTTCAAAGCAAAAGCAAACAATTGATATAAAAGCACAGAAAATTAATTTTAAGACACAAATGATCAAGAAAAATACAAAACCCTGGTGTCGTCAAGGAGCGGAGCTTGTTTAAAATAGATTTTTATTAATGAGAAAATGTGTTGGATGGATATAACACTGGCAACACGTTAGAGTTTCATGTGTATTTTGAATAATCTTAGTTTACACTAGAGTGGCATTCTTGCTAATTATTTCATTTCATGGAATATAAAATATTTTGACAGAATTAGTAACATTCATCTGTTGAATCAGTCACCTTGAAACTATAATAGTTGCATATTTTGTCATATTTAGTCTTGGAAATTATTAGTTGATTTCAGTGGCTCTACATTAAGGTGTTGGTCTGGTATTTTTAAGTGGAGTAAGAGTTTAGAAACAGTCTCTATAATATTGGTTTTATGAAAATGAGGTATAGGCTTAAATTTAGATGTTTCCCAATGTGTGCTTGCAAATTTTAATGTAAAATTTAAAATATGTTTTCAGTGACTTTAAATATTTAATATTTGAGCATGTGTTTTGACTAAGGGTTTAAAATATGTATCTCTTGGGTTTATATCTGAGTAATAGATTTAAAAAATTTTTATTTCTTCTTCATTTTTTATTTTTTATTGAGTAATAGATTTTAAATGGACCATGAGTAACAAGAAATAACGAAACTATTCAACTAAATGTAGTGAATTCTAACATTACCTGATTATTATATTAAAATTCAGCCTCTCTAAAATAAATCTGGCACCTATCAGTATTTGCACATTGATACACAAAATGTCTCAGGAATTGGTTGATTTTTCTGTGTTATTCAGGAGAAGTGTAGGTTTCTTGTTAAACCCACTGCAAAAGTAGTAGTTTTGATGTGTAAGATATATAAGATGAAGTATATTTGACTGTTCATACTTGTACATACACAGAAGAATGCTTTGAAATAGCTTTATTTTACCCATGGGCTGCACTAAATTTTTATAAATGATAGACTCCATATTTGTGAGGACAAATTGTTTAAGAAAAAAAAAAGAACATTCTTCCAGAAGATTTGAAGTAGAGATTGCTATCATTTTCATTGTATGGAATCCTGGAAGAGATGTGATCGAAGATACACGATTTATATCTGTGTTTGCAGCTATATTGGTGTAAGCACATTTAACATATACAAGAGATACACACATGCACATTCACCCCCACCCCACCCCCACGTATACACATTCACTATATACATATTTTACAATACATATGATATTTTTTTTTATTATTTTAAACGTTTTTTAAACTATGAGAGAAATCAATCACTTTTTGTTTTTAGATAACAAAATTTAAGTATGTAAATTATATATAACTTTCTAAATGCTACTTTGGGCTTAAAGAAGGAGAAAGGAGTCTGTCTTATTCAGTTTCCTTTCAACAGTGCAATGATAATTTTCCAGAGGTCTAATCTCCCTGGTTTAGAGCTTTGATCTCAAACTTGATTTAAATCTCTTCTCCTCTCCTCTCTTCTGCCTGTGGCTGACTTGACCCATCCTTCCTGGGATCTGGGGAGAAAGGTGTGATCTACTTTTCACTCATGCTCCTTGCTCACGTTGGGATGGTGATGGGAGAATGTTCTCTGTAGCTCACTGCTCTATTCACTTCCTCTTCTGGGTGAGGTCACATCTCTAATCCTCACCTTGTTGATGTCACTGTTTCTCTGGCCAACACTGACTGACATTTGATGCTGCCTGTGTGGTTTGGGTTTAAACGCTGGCTGACCTCAGGGGAACAGATATGAGTTTATCTCATCACCTACCTTGAGATGAGGGATCCGTATAAATCAAAGTCTTCCATTCCTTTGCAGTTCCCACCATCACTGCTCCTGGATGTTGGGTCCTGTTGCCCATTGGATGGCCCTCTGGAGTGGGAACCATCAAGGTGACTCAAGCCCAGCCACTTTCCACAGTGTCCCTGAGACCACACTAGATTCACACTTACTTCCCATCCCAGGTGATGGGAGTTCTGGCCACCTCACTGGCTGCCCTTCTTTCTCCAGGTCTCTTCTGTCCTGTTTGGATAGGCACAGGTGGGGACAAAGTCAAGTCCACTGCCTCAGTGAACACCCAATTGGAGGACAGAGTGCTGGTCTCTTCTTCCTTATGGGGGGTGGGCAGGTGAGTAAGTACTTCCTTTCCTGTCACCACAAACACTGCGCTCCCTGACAAGGTGGGTGACGCAGCTCTTTCCATCTCCCTCTCTCCCCCTCATCCTCAGTTTTCTTTTCTTTTCTTTTTAAATAGGAGGGATGTGTATACGTAGGTGGGGGAGGGGGACTGTTGGGTTCTACACCTTCTGAATGAGACCCAGGGGGGAGACATTGACCTGCAATTATCAACGACTGTATAATAATGTGTGGTACTTAGTGTCTCTTGATTCTTAGCTGTGTATAATAATCAGGAGCAACAGGGAACTCTCCCTCATCATCCTGTTATTCATGGAGGAAAACAAAGGCACTGAAACATTATGGGTCTCTGACAGAAATTTGTACAGTGGAAGAATAAAGGAAAAGTAGAGGTGGTAATGAAATCACCTCTGTATTGTACTTCCATAAAGTGAAATTACATCTATGATCACAGGTCACTACTTTCACTCTGTGTGTGTCCTCATTTTGCCCACAAGATTTAGGTGTTCCTCCAAGTTGTGTCTTCAGTTTTCTATTCTCCTTCCTCATTATATTGTGGAACAACTTTCCTGTCTATTCGTATAGCCTCAACTTCCACTTCTATTGGGATAACTCCAAATTTTACCTCTTTCCTGAACTCTGTTGCCACATTTACACTTGCTTAATTTATATCTTTACTTGTATGTCTTGCCAGAACTCAAACTTAACATTTTTCAAACTGAATTATCATATTCCCTCAAACTGTTTCCTAACTTTCTATTGTTTCATATTTAATGACATTACCATCTTCCTGGATGCCTGAACTGAAATCTTTGTCATCTTTTCCTCCTTCTCCTTTTCCTCCTTCTAGTTGTTGCCAATTTCTCTGAATTAGTCCTTCCCTAAATCTCTCACGTATATCCATGTCCATTCCTATGGATAACATTTAATCACCTTATTACTTCTTGTTCAGTCTATTGCAATCCCTCCTCCCCCCCCCCCCGATTTCCCTGCCTTTAGTCTTCAAACACTTTATTGCACATGATCACTGGATTTATCTCACTAAAGCAAAGATCTAAGTTTTCATCAGTGACCCCTTGGTCACTTAGTCTGACATGTCTGGCCATCCACCGTGGGCTCACTTCTGCCTTTGGCTTCCACTGCTTTTCCACACACCCTCTGTTCTAGTCAAACTACATTATTGCTGTGTTCCAAGCAGGTTCAGTATTTAACTTGGTGATCTCTATTTCTAATCCCACCTACCCTTCACTACTCAGTTCAAATGATCATTTAATTTGTGAAGCTCCTTCTGACATTCCTTGTTGGAATTAGCCTCTCTCTGACCACCATTCCTTTTGCACTTAATTTTCTTTCTCCTAGAGAACTTACTACATTCTCCTTTGATTATATTAATTTATATAAATCTTACCTCCTATACCAGTGTGTAAATTGCTTTGACATAGAGATCAAATCTTGCATTTTTCTATATGCATTCATATAGTTGGTAGAATAGAAACTCACAGTTTTACTTAGATGATTTTCTTGTGAGATCTTCTTTAGAGATTCAGTACTTTGTGACATACTATTTTAAAAGTAGGATATTGCTGCATGTATAAGTGCTTCTCACTGTTCTTATTGCTTTCAACATTCAATAAATTATTTGAATTGTAATTTCCATTTTTTGAACAATAAATATTACATCTATTAACCCAACACATGTGGAGACTCTTAAAGCTGAATGCACTCATATGGAAAACAGGGGAGTAAAGCTGAAGATGTTTGGCAGAAGTGAGCAGCTTTCAGGGACAGTGGCTGAAAACAAGCGGACCACTAAGTCCTCAATCTTTTTGAGCAGCTGCTTGGCTCTCTGTGTTTCGTGTGTCCCTTTCTTGTGGGTAACAAGTACCAAATCTCTTAAGGCACATAAGGGAATGAAAATGAGAGTTTGGGGTTCATGGCCTCAGCTGTTTGAATTTGTCACCCTGGGGTTTAACAAGTAGTGGTTCTACAATATGTATGTTGAGTTCTCTTTGCTGAGATTTATATGTGTACTAGTGGGGTGTAGAAGCACACATTCTCTTCTCTCTTTTGCATTGTCTTTCTTGGTTTCCCACAAGAATGTGCTTTCCCCAACCTGGTGGGCAAATGCATAATTTATTTCATCACTGAATTTACTGTTAAGCCAAATTTTCCTAGTGTGTGGAACTAATATAAACAAAACCAAGAAGCATGACCCGTGGCTTCTTTAAAACACTGCTTTCTGTGTACTATTCCAGCAAGCTCTCTGCTTTGGGATAATGATCTGGTATGTATTAGCAGCCTTGTTGGAAAATGCTGAAGCAATTTGCCATCTTCCCTTGTAAGTAACACTACTACAGACTGGAAGGGTGATATGCTTTGTGCAACAGATCGAAAATAATTAAAAAACTCATAAATTATGGCCATTCTCAAAGTCTTATTTTGAATTATCATTTTGATGCTTCTTTATGTGAAGATGCTGTTCTGCAGCTCTAAACGTCAGGTGTGAGGAGTGTCCCCAAGTTTATTAGTTAGCTTTAAAATCTATGGGCTAAAAAAAGAAAAAGAGATATGGATTATCAGACAATATGAAATTGCAAGACTTAGAATATTTAGTCTCTCCTAAATAACTGATGAAGTCTTATTATATCTATATGTTCCATATTTTATTCAAGAAGAAATTAAATCAGCTGGTCAGATAGTTTCAGGCCTATAAGAAGTTCATTACTTAAAAAATTTCCATAGTGCCCAGTCATATCATTAAGATTGCTAATATCTTACACAACTTTCTTTTAGACAACTGACAACCCACTTATCTTATAACTTCAATCTCTTCCATGCTCCTACCGAAGTTGTTTTATGCTCCAGAGAGGATCTGATGTTCTCCCAGGGGCGGTGCAGATGTAGGAGTGTGGAAATGTGTTTTTGCTGGTTTGGTTCAATATCTGTTTCACAGATTTCCACACCCCACACCACCCCCAATTCCTGGGGTTTAACAAGTAGCGATTCTACAATGTGTATTTTGAGTTCTCTTTGCTGAGATTTATATGTGTACTAGTGGGTGTAGAAGTCAAGATTAACTATGGGATTAATTAGGTAAACTCATGAGTGGATAATCTTTCTGAAATAGGAGCACCTTGATTTATGTTTTTATTATTTCCAGTTTTTCATTTCATTTATTTATTTTTCATTGTCAGAGAAATATAAACCCATTGTGTAAAATTCGGAAAATATAGCATTGTATGAAATAGAAAAACACACTTCTAATTTAACCAGGAACATTCATGGCTAAGATTTTGACATATTTCTTTCAAATATTTCAAATATTTTAGCTATGAATTTGTTCTTTGCCCAATAAAGATCACACTATAATATTTTATTTTGTACCTTGTATTTCCATTAATATTATTTCATAGATATTGCCTATCTGAATCATTTAATATTCCTTATAAAATAATTTTTAGTGGCTGCAAAATCCTACAATATTACATTGACATAATAAAATTGCTGATATTTGGCATACATGTCACATTCTTCAACTTAATATTTTACTGTATCCAAATTTGTATATTAAGATTTATTCTAATTTTTTATTATCATCAATAATACTTTCTAACAATTTTGTGCTTTAATCTTGTTCTGCAGTTTTTTTCCTTGTGGCTAGATCAATTTTATTTTACAATAAATTCCATAATGTCCCTATTCTTGAGTTCCTAATTTTGATTTCTTTTTTTCTTTCTTTATTTCTTTTTTTTTTTTGAGGAAGACAGGACTGGAATAGACCTTCAAATAAATTTTTACAGAAGACTGTATACTTAGTATACTTTTATATTGAATATATAAAATTATTTTATTGCCTTTGCATATGAAAACCAACTTAATTATTTTTGCAATTCTTGGTAAGCAGACCTCGTCCCTCAGAACTATGAGTATGCTGTTTGATTGTGTTCTGGTTTTTGAGTTGAGAAGAAGACTGGCATTCTTTGATTGATCTTCCCTCCCTCCCTCCCTCCCTACCTCCTTCCCTCCCTTTCTCCCTTCCTCCCTTCCTTCCCATTAGTGAATAGTTTCCTTATTTGCATGATTAAAATATTTGTCAATGTATTTCTTGGCATGGGCTTCTTTTCATAGATTTTGACTAAAATATGATGAATCAATTTCATTTGCATATACATGATTTTTCCCAGCCTAGGAAAAATTTTCTTTGATTATGTCTTTCATTATAGTTTCTGTTCTAATTGCTCTGGTCTAAACACTGTGATAGTGGTCTGGCTCTTTAGTCTTTGGTCTAAAGACGTGATCTTCTCTATTATTTGGATTTATTTACTTCTGCACCTCAAGTTTTTCTTTCATAACACTGATTATATTTTCTGAAGCATAAATTTTGCCCTTTATTACCGTTATGCTCAATTTTGTTCTATTCCTGCTTTGTTAGTTTTTTTTAACAAAAAAAATTTAAGCTACCATTCATTAGAAAGTACCATAAACAAGTGAAAGGCATAGGACAATATTTGGTAGCAGAAAATCTCACCAAATATTAAAGGTTGATAAACTTAATGTAAAAAAATTCAACTGGAAAGTGTATCAATAACCTATGAAAAAACGGTCAGAGGAAATTATGAGCTCTTTGCAGAAGACTACAAATAGACAAATGCAGGGAAAATGTTCAACTTTATTAGTAAAAATTTTTAATACAGTATTTTTAAATATGAAATTTTCAGATTAAAAAATAAATATAATGCTGAAATAGATTTGGTGAAATGGAAAATCACAAACATTGCTGATGGGAGAGCAAACTTCAACAAACTTTTTAAAACTAATAGCCCACCAATTTTATGTTTGTTTTATATGGCCTTGTGTTTGTGAACCAAAGTAGGGATGGTAGAGGGAGAACACAAGCTCTATAGTGCCATTCTAACATTGTGGTTATGATCTGCTGATTGGGTTTCCTGATTAATTTCTTTAGACTTGTTATTAGTGGTAAATACTTCCAGTACTCTCAGTTTTCATTATTGTGACTCTTCTTTTGGAGGGGTCTTCAAAGGTACTTTTGCAAGAAGTTGGAAAAAATTGCTTCAGAGTCTGCTTAACAATATAATTATTTTAACTAGGAAAGAGAATATATGTAGTTTTCACTTTTAAGCCATTTTTCTTCAGTGTATATACTTCAATTGCTATAGCATGAGAGAGAAGTCATCACACCTCGATAAGCTTGGGCAAGTGGTATAACTTATTTTAGTGAAAATATCAAATTTCTTAATTGCAATATTCTTTGCCATATGATATCACTATAGTCAAATAAAGCTTCCAATCATGGAGGGTTGAGAAAACATGATTTTATGAAGTGATACAGTAGCTTCATGTTGAAGTGTTGTCATAATGTGTAAGTATGAGTTAATAATGCTAACTTATATAGCCCTTACTGTGTGTCTGGTAAGCTTTTATGTACATTGCATATATTAACTTGTTAAATTCTCCCACCAATTTTATGAGATAAGTATTCTTTACATAGTTTACAGATGAGTAAACAGGTACAAAAAAGACAAGTAACTTTGCCCAAAGTTTTATAGATGGTAAGTGTCAGAGCTGGGATTTGTAATCAGTCAATGTGGCTCCATTATCTATGCTTTTAATCATCACATTAGGTTATCAAAGCCGAATACTGAAGTTTTTACCTTAAAATCCAAAATTCAAAGTATTTTTGAAGCTCATTAATTTAAACACAAGTAAAGGCACCCAGAGAAGTCTTTGAGGAGAAGAAAGGATGGAAAAGTTCATTTTTAGTTCTCTCTGTCTCTCACACACACACAAGCACATGCATACACATGCACACAATTCATCAAACATGACCCCATACATCACTATTAAAAAAAGTAGTATCCCACCACAATAATTTCTTTAGTTTCTCTTTTCTTTCATATAATTTGAAGGTAATTTTAATAATATTGGCTTTTTTAATATATGGAAACAACACCAATGATTACCAGTATCGTATCTTTAAGTGTTTTAAGTAATGATGATAAACTGTCATTAGCTCATTCTTTATTTTCTTATACCCTTTTCCATAGACCATCACTAATTTAAATTTGTAAAATGGATGAATGCAGTTTTGAGTTTAGTCTTCGGCCGCCCGGGAAGAGAGCAAATCATATGCTGATGTTGAACTTATGGCCTTGGACTTCCTGGGAAACATTTGCTAATCACATGAGCTCCTGGGAAGAGATTATTTACAGCTCGAAAGCAAACATTATGTAAATGTTTCCTCTTCCCACATTTGTTTAGAGGGGCTCAGAATTATCCCCAGGTGGGGAAGTCTATATTCTATTGTCTCTTGGGTGTAGTAACCATGCCCCATTTGTCACACTGTGGAACTGGCTGCCCTTCTGGAGAGGCCTCTTGAAGGGCTCTCACAGAATGGCTTCCATTGTTGCTGGTGAGTCTCTTTGGATTGTCAAGAATTCCTGAAACTACGCTTAGAATATGCTCAGGGTGCTTTTGTAGATATTTTACAATAGCGTAAAAGGTGAAGTCTGGTATGTATTCACAAAGGACATTAACTTTAAAGCAAAAGATTGCTTTTTTATGTTTAGAAAACTGCTTTTTAATCCAAATAGATAAAGCCTATATCCAAAGTGAAATTAAAAAAAAAATATGAGAGAAGTTGTAGGTTTACAGAAAAATCATGCAGAAAATATAGAGTTCCCATATACCCCCCTCACACACAGTTTTCCCTATTATTACCACTTTGCATTAGTGTGGTACCTTTTTTACAATTGATGAAACAATATTATTATAGTTATACTATTAACTATGATCCATGGTTTACATTAGGGTTTACTCTGTGTTGTACAGTCCTATGGATTTTCTCTTTTTAAAAATTCTTATTCTAGAGACATACATACAATTTAAAATTTCCCCTTTAAGCCACATTCAAATATATAATTCAGTGGTGTTAGTTACATTCACAATATTATGCTACCAATACCACCATCCATTAGCAAAACTTTTCCATCACCCAAAACAGAAACTCTATGCCAATTAAGCCTTAACTCTCCATTCTCTATCCCTACCCTAGACCCTGGTAATTTTTACTCTAGTTTCTAACTCTGAATTTGCTTATTCTAATTATTTCATATCAACGAGATCATAAAATATTGGTCCTTTTGTGTCTGGCTTATGTCATGCAAGAGATTGCTTTTTTCTGAAATTTTCAACCATATTATATCAAGTTTTTCTTCTCATTTTTACCTCAAAAATCCAGAGATAACAAATATCTGAGAAAAGAGATAAATGGAATAAAAATATATGCAAAATGGTCAGAAAGTGAATAAAGATTAAGAAAAGCTTTATTTTTTTTTTGCCTATAGGATGGTAAAGTGCTTAGAACTGAGCTCTCTTAGTTTACTGAGAAGACTGAATCACAAAGAATTGAAGTGATTTCTCCAACGTGCCACAGTCAGCAAGAAGGCAGTAGGAAGGGGAGCTCAGTGTGACAGACCTCAGTCCCTGGAATGCCTGGGAGAATAACGTAAGGTTCTGGCTAGAGAGAGTCTTTCTCAGACTCTCAGTCCCTGGAATGCCTGGGAGAATAACGTAAGGTTCTGGCTAGAGAGAGTCTTTCTTTATCATTCTTCTGCCCTATATTTGATAGAGCCTGGCAAATGGGAGAAAGTCCTTCAGTGCCTTCTAATTATAAAGAGAATATGGTAATCTATAAAAAATCTTTTTTATCCAGAAAATAGGCAAGAGGGATTTGCATAGCAAAAGGAACTTAGGTTTGGAATCAGGCAGATCTAGATTTGAAACTATGGCTCCATTACTTACTAGTTAAGTGACCATGGATATGTTACTTAATATTTCTGAGCCTTAGTTTTCTCACTTGTAAAATGGGGATGTTAATGCTTCAGGACTATTATCCAAAGTGCTCGCACAATGTCATTGGTATGGTTAAGTGCTCAATATATGAAAGTGATTATTATATGCAGTCTATAGAGTCAGTATAGCTCAAGTATTCCATTTACTCAATCACAAGCAGGAAATATTTTCAAGTCTTGACTGGCTTGTGATAGGAATAATCAAGAGAAGTAAAACTATTATTATGAAGTGCATAATTAGGAAAGAAGCAAAACTATGTATACCTTTTATTTTAAAACAGCATTTTTTAAAAAAACCTTAACAAGATTCTTGAATGCTCACCACACTTTCTTCTTTTCTACACATTTTTGAATTTCAAAACACCAACTAGTTTATGCCAGTGAAGATTTTCCACTGACTCATCTTGTTCTGGGAGCCCTGGAGGGCAGAATCAAGAGATGGGAGGTCCCAGGAGACAGATTTAATTTCAACTAGAGAAAGAACTTGGAGCAGTTTGAGCTATCTGAATAAGGAATGAGCTATCTCAGGAGGTGGTAAGTTCCTCATCTCTGAAGGAGAACCACCTGGCAGGAATATTGTAGTAAGACTTCAAGCAGTGGACAGGAAGTTGCTCTGTGTGACCTCAAAGATCTCTTTCACCCTGGAATTTTGTGATTCCGGAATGTCACTTTCAGGAAGTGAATTGCTTTAGAAAAGGATGTACAAATGGAAAATTTACCTCAGAGTCTCGTTTATGACTTAGAAAATAAAATTCTCATTGGCCTGTTCAGGCAGCCTGGAACCTGAGGTTCATTCACATTGTCCCTTAAGTCTTAGGGCTATTGACCATGACTTTGGAGTTAAATGTAGTCTAGAAAGTACTGTGTTTATCTGACACTAGGATCCTGTGTATCAGACTTGGTTCTTACCTTGGTGTCTAACACTTCATTAGGTTCTGGACATGATTCTTTTGTTAGATGCCAGTACAAGCATTTCATTATAGATTCAGGAAATCATGAAGAGATAAATGTTAAAAAGAATGTTTCTAAGGAAGATATTAATGAAGTGTTAATGCATCTAACCCTTTTTCCAGAGGAGAATCCTCTAGAGGGGTTTTGGATTTATGGGTGTGAAATTTAGTTCATGCCAATAGAATCTTTAGCTTCATTTAGTAACAAAGTAAGTATGAATATTAATTAAAATACCTGATTTAGCACTTCCTTGTGAACAAAATTCCTTGAAAATGTGTCTGGAACAAAGCCATTTGCTTACTCAGTCATGGAAACCTAGAGCCAAGAAAACTAATATATGCGTTTCCTAACCCTGAGGTGCCAGACAATAATAACATTGTATTCTCCAAGCTGAAGAACTTTAGACAGCAGCATTTTCTTCATGAAGCTGGTTTCAAAGGAGGCTTGTGAAAGAACCCTTCAGCGAGTTTCCGGAGCGCAACCATTTTTTAAAGCTGCTGTGTATTTTGAAGGTATTAATAATATAGGCTTCATAAATACTTTATGTTTAAAAAAATCAATTTATTCTTACGATTCCAACTTAGACAATGGAAATCACAAAACTATTCTGAATATTCTAGCTGTCATTAAAATTCAGCAAGGGAAATGCACATATGGGTATAAGTGTTCTACTTCTCAAACTGAGAATCAGATAAAAAAAAACATTTTTTTTTTTTAATCTTCAAAATCTGATTCTTTCTTCTGCTAGTTCCAATCTGCTGTTGAACCCTTCCTTGTAGGGGGTTTTTAAATTTCTGTTACTGTGGTCTTCAGCTCTGTCTGGTTCCTTTTCATAATGTCCATCTCTCTATTGATACTCTTTTTGTGTTCATCTATTGTTTTCCTGATTTAGTGCAGGGGTTCTTAACAAGGGGTCCGTGAGCTTGAATTGAAATTCAAAGAAACATTATTCTTGTGAGGATGTGGTGGTGCAGGTGTGATATATTTATTAAATAATACACAGTATACTGTAGACTTAGTAAGGGATGCGTGTTTTCACCTGACTGACAAAGGGGTTTGTGGATCAAAAAAGGTTAAGAACCCCTTCTTTAGTTCTTTGTCTAGGTTTTCCTTTAGTTCTTTGAGACTATTTAGGGCCATTTTGTAAAAGCTTTTCTCTGGAATGTCCAGGTCTGATTCTCCTCATTGATGGTTTCTAATGCGTTTATCTTCTCTTTTGCATGGGCTATCACTTCCTATTTCTTTGCATGTTTTGTAATGGTTTGTTGCAACCTGAACATTTTGGTATTTTAGTGTGTTATCATTTGAGTTTGGACTCTGAGAAGTCTATTCTATTCAGCTAGTTATATAAGCTTATATCTAGCTGGCGTTATGACGAACGAGGCTTTCTTTGAATGCCAGGATCTAACCAAAAATAAAGAAATAAATAAAAAAGGATTGAAAAAACACTTTTTCCAGTCTTTGCATATTGATCTGTGTTGAGTGCTCTTCTTTAAGGCTTATCCATACACTGAGTTTGGAGAATAGCTCCAGGCCAAAGTATATGGCCCCACCCCCCATCCTTTCTGTGTTTGCTTCTTGTCTTGTTCACTCACTTATGGCCCTAGGATTTTCCCCATCTACTTGAACATGAATTTCCTCTCTTCCCCAGAAAGCAGTTTCCTCACAGTCCTGGGCACTGCATTGTATGTCCTATAGGTAACAACCCTTAACCCAGTAGGCATGATTTGACTGATCTCTCACAGCAGTTTGTTGGAGCACTCTGTGAGCTGCCTTCTATGTGTAGGGCAAGTTCTGGGACAGCAAGTCCCTCAGGCCACCACCAGACAGATTGGGCAGACATACACTGACACAGTATGTATAAGAGGGTTTCTCTGTTTCCTGTGGAACCAGGACCAGAGATCCTCACTGGGAGCGTGGGTTATCTTCATGCTGAGCTAGTGAGGAGTGAGGGAGAGGCTAGCCAGGGCTCCATGCGATCCTGCTGCTAGTAGCCCTTTTCTTCATTCAATGCCTGCCCTGTTACTGCAATATTTTAACTGTTTTCTGAAGCTTTGAGAAAGATGTTTCTGCCAGTTCTTGCTGGTTGTTCAATGCTTTTTGTGAGAGGAAGCATCTCACTCCACCATCCTGAATGGGGGCATCATCAGTTTTCCTTCCTCACTCTTGCTTTTCATTTCCTTCTTTTCTTTTCTCTTTTTTTTTTTTTCTCCTTTCTATATTTTGTGGCAAATGGGGATGGGAGCAGAGGATCAGAGTCCCTGATGTTGTATGTAAATGATGCTGGTGAGAATGAAGAACAATTTGGTTGCTTTTATTTGTTTTAAAGCCTGTTTTAATATGTTTGTGGGCATGGAGGAGGGGCTTCTCTCCCTGTTACTATATTACTTAGGTTAATGATCCTGTAATATTAATACATGATAATTTTAATGGTTGCATGTAATGAAAGTAAGTAGGCCATTTCTTGTTTTAAATATTTCTAACACTCAGGTAAAAAGTTTGAGATATAATGAACAGTGAAGGTGGACAAAAAGGGCTTCGATAAAACTGGGTTGATTCTTTTTCTTTCTTTCTTTCTTTTTTTGCTCTGTGCCCTCTCTTGTTCTTAGAAAAGCAGCTTGAAGCTTAAAAGGCTAATAGGAAACCTTTACTGTATTTTAGTGCAGAAAGTTCTCAGGCTTCCAGTTTGCAATTTATCCTAACACCTGCTGGGGTAGACGCCAGAGCTCTAAATTGGCCAATTCTATAGGCCTTGTGGTGAGACCTTACTCACTTGTACATAAAGTGTGGGAACTCTAAGTGTCTCTAATTCCAGTTTTGATTAATGGAAGAATTTGTAAAGCAATTCTACAAATTTTACGTAGTGCTATCTAAGTGAATTCTGTTTTCAGCTATTACCTGGGCATTTTGCATGCTTTAGCAATCTGTGAAAACTGTTGGGAAATGCCAAGAGCAAGTATTCACCAGAAAAACTGCCCAAACTTTTACCATGTTCATCAAATGCTTTACTCTTCTTAAGTAGTTATATTGATTTTTAAAAGTGACAAATATCTTATTCAAACACAATTTTATAGCAGATAGGATTAATATAATCATAATAATTTACCCTTTTGAGGTCCTTTAGTTAGTGACAAACAAAACTCACCCACCTGCAAATTGCTACTCCTTTGTATTATTTATAAACAATTTAAAAACAATAACAAACAGCCTTGAAAGTGATATAGTATACTGTTTGACATTTAGCAGTTGGTCTTTACTTTTAAACAATATTGTATAGAGATTAAATCTATGTTAATTTCATCTATATTTCATAAAGGTAAATGATGTTTTACTGAATTAAGAAATTTAATTTCACGGTAAAATAAAAGTCACCATTTGGAGTAGGGGGCCCTATGGATGGAACCCTGGTCCATGAAGTCCCTGAAATTGAATATATAATAGTAGGTGTTTGTGAATTTTCTGAGGAGAAAGCCCATAGCTTTCTTCAGATTCTCAAAGGGGTCCTGTCCTCACCACCAAACACATACAAAATTCAAGAACCAGAGGATTAACATAAAGTAGAAAGGGCTGGCAAAAATTTGGTGGGCTGATGAAAAGCTTTAAGGATTCATTTCCAAGAATGCTGTGATGTAATGGCACTGAAGCTCAGTGAGGAAATGCCTCTTGATGTACAGAACTCACCTCATTTAACACAGATCTGCTGAAAGACCTCACAAAACCTGGGTTGCATACAGGATATTAATGCTATGAATTATAACATTATATGTTCAATTCTACTTTTCCTTCTAAAAAATTTATCTCTAGAAATATCACAAATCAAGCATTATTTTAGTAACATATTTTACAAATATTAAAAATTAGACAAACATTTTATCTTTTCATGGAAAATTTAAGTATCTTACATAAATTGCCTTTTTTTTTTTAAAGATTTATTTATTTATTTATTTATCCCCCCCTTGCTGCTTGTGCTCGCTGTGTTCATTCGCTGTGTGTTTTCTCCGTGTCTGCTTATCTCCCCCTTGCTGTGAGGTCCCGCTGCATCAGCCCACCGTGCCGTGCGGGCTGGCCTGCCCTCACAATGAGGCCCCGGGAAGCGAACCCGGGGCCTCACACATGGTAAACGGGGGCTCTATCGATTGAGCCACATCCGCTTCCTGTTGTGAGGTCTTGCTGCATCAGCCCACCGGGCCGCGTGGGCCGGCCTGCCCTCACAAGGAGGCCCCGGGAAGCGAACCCGGGGCCTCCCATATGGTAAACGGGAGCTCCATCAATTGAGCCACACCCGCTTCCCCATAAACTGCTTTTATTTTCTAAAGTTCAAACTCTTTATGACATTATTTCAATGGGATCTTCAAACTTCAAAAATAAATATTTGAAGCTTATTTTACAAACTTCTTAGTGGAAACTCCTTTTTTGTGTGTGTGTGTTTTTGAATTCACAGAGCCATCATCATTATTGTCATCATCCTCACCATTATCATCACACCATCTGTGCCAGCCGCTGGTCTATGTACTTTCCATGCATTAATTCATTTACTTATGACAACAATCTTATGCAGTAGGCACTACTATTATCCCCATTTTACAGATAAGGAAACTGAAGCAAAGAGAGGTTCCGTGAGTGACTTGCCCAACAAGCTTTCTATATAATGATCGAATGATTGAATAAATCATTAAACTTATCTATCTTTCCAGTTTTTCTTTATTTCTAGCCACCAGAACTGGCCTGAATACTTATATGTTTGACTCCTTTTCTGGATTTTCAGAGCCGGAATTATTTCAGCAATTATCTTTGTATTTTGGAGCCACTTTGCCTTGTGGCTAAAAGATTATGGTCATTTGTGTGCATTTACTAATTAACTTGAGATCTACAAGCAGTTTATCTAAATTTTAATATTCCTAAATTTCCTGGTCCCTGAATAAATTCTGAGGGCAAAATATTAAACACACATAATAAAATGAAAGCCTTATTTTAACAAGACATATTCTTACCTTATCATATTTATGCTTCTAACATTTATGTACATGAAGAGTGAGCAGAGTTAACATTTTCCTAAAACCGCATGGCGCTTACTGCACTGCAGCATCTGTTTGACAAAAGCCCTGGAACACAATAATTAAAATACGCAAATCTCTTCATAATGGACTGTGATTTTACAGTTGTTGATCATAGAAAATCCTTATTGATTTCAGATGTGAAGAATTTTGTCATTAATTGTTATTTGAATAACAAGAACCATGCACAGAACTTTCTAAACCCATATTTAAAAATAAAGCAACATATTGATAAACTTTTGTAGTAAGTTTCCAAGTACCCAAACTCTACGAAAGACTGCATTACCAAAAATACTGCTTCATAAACTTTAAATTTCCACACTGAAGCAAAATGTTAATAATATAGAAAACTGTGTGTGAGTGGGGTATGGGAACTCTATACTTTTCGCATAATTTTTTTGTAAACCCGCAACTACTCTAATAAAAAAATTAATATCAAATAACTCTTAAAAAACCTTCAAATTTAGTTTTGAAAAATATATTTATTTATAACACAGAAAATAAACAATAATACATGTGTTTAAGTGCCTTTATGCATAATGAGATTTGTAAAACAAATGGAGATAAATTATTACATGTTCACATGGAAACTGCCTTTCTCCACTGTAACACATAAGGGTTCTAATAGGGAGTTTGGTTTCTGAAATCCTAAGAAATGGAAGTGAGGAGCAAATGTTTAGGATCACAAATGCCTATCAGAGATCTCAGATGACCATAGTGTAACAGGAGGGGACCTACATGCATAGCTGAATGGTACAAGCCTTTGAAATTAGCAGCCCCTGGAGTGAGCTGCCCAAACAGTTGTTGTGTCAGGTGCACGGGGAGTGGGGGAGGTGTGGGCAGTTTACGCAGGTTGCTTGGAAGGGTATCTGTGACTCAATAGAGGATGTGCTGCTTTTGCCAGTTTGGAGGAATCTAAGAGATGTTGATTTAATATAATGGGACACAGGTGGCAACTGTCACCTTGAAGATCCTGTCATTGGAAGTGGACTGGTTTGCTGTGCCTTTGGACTAGGAAGGAAGTACATGATTTTCTGAATTCTTGTCCCCTGTGGCAGAAGAAACTTGGAAAAACATTTTAGGACAGTTCATTTTTCTTTTTTTTTATGCAATTCTAACATTTACTTAAATGGCTATGTATCTTAACATTACCTATCTGAATGATTAATATTCAACATCCCATAAAGGCCTTATATCACAAGAATATTTTTAGGTTTAAGCCTCACAAAGTTCTGGGGAGGTAGGTTGGCTACATATTATAAAATCCATTTTTTTTCAGATGAGGAAACTGAGGCTTAGAGAGATTAGACAGTTTGTTCTCAGCCTCATCATGGCTATCAAAAGGAATGTTGACTATAAATCTGTATCATTTGGCTCCATACTCAGTGTTCTTTCTACTATACTGGACAAAAAATTCTGGTTATGATGTTTTTTTCAGACTAAGAAACTGTTTTTTTTTTTAAAAACAAACAAACAGAAAAACGAAAAAAACCTCGGGGCCCATAATTAAGAAACCCTTACCTAACACAGTTGAAAAAGTTTTGAGTTTTAATACCTTAGGAGAAAGGTATTTGGCAATTCCCTCTTTTAAGGAATGTTTCAGATGTTTGAATTTGTTATATCTTATTTGACTAATTGGCATGAGAATGTATATAGGACATATACTGTCAGAGTGGGGAAATTAATTTTTTTTAAATAGTTATGAATTAGGGCAAAAAATCGAAGTCAATTCCCCATAAATCATGAATATTAGTCTGTATTTAAGCTACTATATTGAGTAAAAGTAGATATTTTGTGTTTAATTCACTTATTCATTTTGAAGCATTATGTTTGAAGTACTATTCAGTTCTTCATAAAGTAGCAGTTTATGAGAGCTTAGGCCAGCTTTACCCTTCACAGTCTTCCCTCACAACATTAACATTTTCTTCCTCTCTTTTGCGTTATTGTATAGTTAATTTTGATTAACAGGCAGTTCACAGTCATTGATGTTTGTGGCCCAGAGAAGCAGATATGACTGGGGCCATGATTACACAATGAATCACATTATCTGATAAATCATACTCTCAAGTTTTAAATTATTCAAAAGTGTTTTTGTTGGGAGTGTTGGCACATCCTCATTAACATGGAGCTGGTCAACCAGGCTGAATCAATCATGCAGGGAGGATTTGTGTCCTGCCAGGCTTGTCACTTCCAGTTAACTCACAAGATAAACTTGGTCTGGAACTCATCTTGGCTGAGAAGAGTATAGGCTGTATTGATAGCAGATGGTGCCCACTACATTTAGCCTGAAGGTTCAGCATCAAAAACGGAATGATAGGGTCTGGGAGTGGGAATGGGTCCAAGGAGGAAACCTGTTGGAATAAAAGTTAGTAGTTCACTTTGGTCACTGGAATAAAACAAGATCCTCCAGTTTTTTTTTTTTCCTTTTTTTTTCTTTTTTCTTTTCTTTATTGTCTTATTTCCTTTGTGAGATCCTCCAGTTTTAATGTTTTGAGAAGCTTTTTTTACCAGCTATCCCCAGAGGCAACGATGGGTGAGTGATTCCGTAGGCTGTTGTTAGGGTTTGTTTATACTGCATTTTACTTTTATTTATTTTTGTTTTTTTCCCTTTAGTTTTTATTCTACATTTTAGGCATTTTCAATATTTTCTCCTCAGCCCCACTGACTCTACAAACAATGACATCAGGGTTCTGAGAGGAATGTGTACAAGTGATAAGCCAGGCAGTGACAGATTGGGCTTCTGATCTACCCAATACTCTACTTCATTCCATCTCTCGTCATCATAGAGGAGAATGTCATTTTCTGATTTAGAAACTTGGTTTTGTTTGTTTGCATCTTTGTTCCTGCTGTTTGTCCTTAGGCCAAGAAACCCATATACAGACAAGCCAGTTTATTAGTTTACTAGAGCTACTGTAACATTATCATGAACTTGGTGGCTTAGAGCAACAGACATTTATTTTCTCACAGTTCTGGGAGGCTGTAGTTTAAAATCAAGGTGTAAGCAAGGCCAGGCTCCCTTTCAAATGAAATCGTTCCTTGCCCCTTCCAGCTTCTGTGGCTCCAGGTTTTCCTCAGTTGTGGCAGCACAACTCCTATCTCTTCCTCCATCTTCACATGTCCTTCTTCTCTGTAACTCTGTGTCAAATCGCTCTCTCATTTCTTATGAAGACATCAATCATGGGATTTAGGGCCCCGCATAGATCCGGGATGATCACTTGGTCATATCTACAAAGACCATTTTCCAAATAAGGCCACATTCACAAGTACCAGGGTTTAGAAATTGGGTGTATTTTAGGGAGGGGGTGTGTCAGGATTCAACCCACTAACCACCCCTAGTCTGTCTCAATTCACCAACACTCTACTCTCTGTATAGGAACTTTCTGATTCTTCACTTTTTTCATTCCAACCTTCATTTATTGACCCTTTGTAGCCTCTGGGAGGAGCATTAATTATAGCACTTTCCCTGTATCCTCCACTCTGATAAATCAAGTCCTCTCTCTAAACTCTATGTGAGATCCTTAAGGACAGGGACTATATTTTATCTTTGTAGCTTCAGTGGCTGTCCCTGGTAGGTGTCCAATACATGTTTGTTGCATAGATGAATGATCATATGGCCATTAATGGGTCTTTTCAAACATTTTTGATCTATTACACTATTCTCTGATGCAGTTACATCAAACGGTATCTTCACTATAGGAATTGACTCTTCTTGGAAAAGACATTTGGTAGGTCATAAAGCATAAGCTAAAAATAATTTTAAACAAGTTGAAAAATACAGGCCCCCTATAAGGATGAGGGAAAAACTTATTAGATGCAACTAGACATTTCTAGGTCTTCATTAGGGACCTGACCTGTGTTTTAGACTCTACCATGGCATTTTGTGTGACTGTGGATATGTCTGTTGAAGTACTTTATTCTCAGAATAATTGAGACTAAGTATTTCTAAAAATTAAATACCTTGAGAGAAATGGATAAACCTCATGCTTTGTGAGGACTTGGATAGATTGACTTTATGTATTAGCAGGGAGATATTTAATCTTAAAAAGTATGAGGAGAAAAAGCCACATGTTTTAAAAATATCATAATTGCAATTGTGTGCTTGGTATGAAGAACTCTTATGGAGTTCTGTATAGTTCAACGGACTTGTGGTTCAGTTAGAAAAGATTCCCCTGATGGATAGCTCTAGAGTTTGGTGCCTTATCAGTGGACCCTACTTTGGAATCTGTGCTCCTCAGAGTGACAGAGTTGGACTCAAATATGTCTCCCCTGCACATGGCTCATCTGTCCCTTCTATTCAAACCTATATGTGGTGCTGGAGTTTGTAGGTGTACATCCAGAGACTGGAGTCTTTGCACTGTCCATGGGCCAGCTGGGCCCGGAATCTCGGTGGAGCTGCAACTCCTACTCTACAGCTCAATGGACTCACCCAGGACACCTGGTGGGGGGATGATGATGGACAAGGGCCATCCCAGGGAATGGAGAGAGTCTGCAGCTGCAGGCAGTATAATCCCATCCATCTTATCCATGGGATATAAGCCCCTTCTTAATTGGAGGTGGAGTGAACATCACCATGCTAGACTTCTCAGGATTGGGGGAAGAGCTATGGACTAGAGTGGACTTACTGGTATTCTGTTAGAGACATATTGTGATTCAAGCAATGAAAGAAATTACAACATTAATGTGGAGCCAGTGGCCACTGGACACTCTGGGGGCAGGGAGAGGGAAAAGCAGTTGTAATACAGGGGCTTTTTCAGGACTTGGGAATTATCCTGAGTGACATTGCAACGACAGATATAGGCCATTTTATATCATCATATAACATGCAGAACTGTGGGGGAGAGAGTGTGGCCTACAATGTGAACTATGGTCCATGCTTAATGGCAAAGCCCCAGGATGTGTATATCCATTGCAAGTGATGTGCCACACTAATGAAGGATGTTTATGTGGGAGGTTGTGGGAGGTGTGGGAGGTGGGGCATATGGGAATCCCTATAATTTTTGCGTAACATCTATGTAATCTTAGTATCTTTAAAAAAAAAATTATTGAAAAAAAAAAAGAAGATTCCCCTGAATCTGTATTAATGTAAACTAAAGTTGGTAAATAATAATTACTTCATGGAATATTCATTGAGAAGTGTAGATTCATTCTTAGCTCTCCAATTTTCAAATTAAAGTATATTAGCTGCATAAAAACCCAGGTTTGTATTTAATGCATACTATTTGCTTTGTAATGCTAGAAACTTGATGCAATTTCTCATGAGCTTGACCATGAGCAGCCCATGGAAGCTTCCTTATCCTTTTCTTGGCAATAGAGCTTAACCCTAAACTAAAACAATGGTCTGTATGAATGAAAGGCAAGTCTGTGGTTTTGCAGGAGAATAAGCAATACCTTGCTCATTCAATGACTTCCTATTGTTAGTGAGGGAAGGATTCCTGCCCTAGGGTTATAAGGAAGAACACAGCACACCCGGCACTGGTCACTTGTGGTGGATAGCAGTTATCAGTCGCGGATGCTCACAGCCCAGGAGAGGAGGGCACCGCACACCATGCCGGACCACACGGGGGTTGCACTCAGGAATAGAGTGAATGAACTGGGGCTGTGCGAGGCAAGCCTTGTAGTATCAAGAGAGAGAGGTGCACCCTGGTTCCTGCCGGAGGATGTGATTGGCTTGTTTGAATAATTACACGGATGGTCAGGGAACTGAAACCTGCTGCTCAGGGATGCGCAGGAGCTGCACATGGTCCCTTGAAAAGGAGGGTTGTTTGGTGAGGACCTTATCTGAGGGAGCAAAGGGGGAGGAGAACTTGCAAGTTCAAGGCTTTCCCAGTGTCACCAGATGTCAAAGCAACACATAATATTGGGCCTTAATTTTAGGCCTGACACACAGTTGCCACTTGTGATTCACAGACTTAATGCTTCTGGGTTCAGAGCTGAACTCTTTTTTCATAAGCATCGGAGACTCAGATGTCATAAATTTTTACTTGTGGTCTATAGACAGAATTTAGAAAGTGGCCTAAAGCTTATGTTTTCCATATGCTATTAAGTTTTAATCCTTATAAAATTAGAAAATATAGCAATACTGAATACATAAAAACTATATCTGACAGTGATTATATTTTTCAGCTTATGGATGATTTATTTTAAACTGAATATACTTATTGACATATTTTGTAACAAACTAAGTTCTTACTCTGTGAGAATTTCTATAATTGAATTTCTTTTACAATGGTATTTTTGCCAGTGCAGACTTGCCATTTGGTGGCTCATAGAGATTCTTAGAAGTAATCATTTTAAATTTCCTACTAAAACAGTGTGTAACATGGCATGTCCTCATATACAGTAATATTTTATATCACTTTAATGCAATTTAATATATCAAAATAATATTTCTCATTATATATCAGCTAGATGGGAGTCTAACTGAAGGATATTTATATATCACACTGCATTGTTTTGTCATGTTTTTATCATTTTAAGAAGATCCTAACATCAAGCTTTTCTACATTGAAATCCCCTAGGTAGAATGTTCGTCCACCCTAAGATATTTTAAATGTTATTAAGTATGACATTTTATTTTAAGGATTTGCATAACATCTTGTGATTGTAGATTTCTGACCAATCATGGTGGCTGTTTACCCCACAATGTTACTTCCATGATGTACATTTGATTTGTTTTTCCCATTCAACTTAGATACATTGAGAGTTTGGCAGGAGGGGCTTGTTTAAAAGCCCACAAAGCATTGCATTGTCATTCTCAGTGTCAGGAGTTCCTAGGATGTTGCTTATTTCACTGAATTGTATTAAGGATCTTTCCATTTCTGAGGGGGAGTCTGAATTTGTGTGTTCTAACAGGACAAAAGGGAGTGCAGTCATTCGTTGTAGAAGTGACGTGGCTTGTGGCAAGGGGAATGATCAAGATGGATTATAGTCCTGCTGCCTGGACACTTAGACCCACAGGAGACATGTGGGATCAGATTGTGGTCACAATGTAGACTTGTAGAAAGGCTTAGATGAATCAATTTCCTCTTCAGGTTCCAACACTGGCATCACCGAGGCAGGGATGCCTTTCCTACCCCACTCCCACCTCTTGCAGCCGTGTCCTTGCCAAGTGCCTCCTTCTTACTCTGCTACATTTGATCATATTTTATTGTATTCGCTTATTCAAATATCTCTTTCCCCGACTAGACTGTGGGCTCTGTGAGGGCAATGTCTGTAGTTGTATTGTTTACTGCCTTTATCCCCATTACTTGGCACATTGCCTGGCAAAATAAGTAGCTGTTGAACAGCGCATGGAAGGAGGAGGGAAGGGAGGCTTCAGTACCAGGTAATGTTCTTAGTGAGGTCAGTAAGCAAATTGTTCCAACACAGCCTTAGGCTTCCAGAGCTGGTGGCTCAGGCAACCCTGCAGGACGAGTTAAGCCTTTAAATGCCTGGAACTATTATGTCATGTCCCAGTTCCTTGAGAGGAAAACAGAAAAACTTCCTATTAGGCCTCATTCCCTCAGGATGCCTCTGGTTCTGCATCAACATGGAGGTCCAAATCCTTTGTGGAGACGGGTCTTTAATTAAAGGCCTTGAGTAACTCTACATTATTGTTACCTTGCAGAACACATTTAGGGGAGTAGCTGGGGCCATGGTAGAGAAGTCCTGGATATTAATCATCTGCATAGAACAGATGATTTTGCTTTGCACATTTTGAAGGTATGTGACCATCATTTATTCTAAAAATGTTGAACAGCAGTTATGTGCCTGGTATCATATCAAGTACTGACTATTCAAAGATGAATTGAAAAAAAACCCAGCCCTTACCTTGGAAAAACTTAGGGGAAAACAAAGTGTAAGCAAATGGCTATGATATAGTTTTTCAGTGTTTCCTATGTTATATTCCCACATTCAACTTTCTATTTTGGGGAGAGAAAATAAAAATCACCTGTCATACACACTTTTTATACATCAACTAAGTGAGGCAAGAGATGAGAATATTGGGCTGAGAGTCAGGAGGGAGTAATCGCGCTAGGTGCACAGAGTTATACGCTGGCCTTGCCTGTGGTGTTAGCCTCCAGGATGACTTCTATTACTGTCCAGTCATCTAATTCTACTCCAGTGATCTTTCAATGGACAGCAGGTCTAGGAGTGCAATGTATGCTCCATCTTGGGTGATGGGGTATACATTCAGTCAGTCAATTATTACTTACTGGACACTGAGATAGTTCCATGAGAAAGACAAACAGAGTTGTTTCCCTCATAGAGCTGTGGAATGTGCCTGGCACATAATGACAGTTGATGGAGGAACTGAAGAACAGTATGCAGCATCCATGTGAAATGGTCATGGAAGAATAACTCGGGTCAGTTAGATCAGCAGGTCACATCTCAAATCAGACCTCAACAACAGGGTTGAGGGAGAATGTATTCTTATTAACTGTTTAAAAAACTTGTATCACATCTATATTATTTCTGTATAGGATCGTTTAGAACAAGTAAATATGCTGCTTGCTATATCCATTTTAAAGGATCTTGTCTAGTTCATGTGAAATGAGTTGATTTCTCTTTCTGCTCTTTCCTCTCCACCCACCCATCCCATGACTTCCTTACCATGCATGTATTGAGAGGCATGCCATGGGCACGTGAACTCTGAATTGAGGTAGCATAATTCTGTTTTAGTTTCCTTGGCTGCTCAAACAAATACTATGAAATGGGCCAGGTTTAAACAATGGGAATTTATTAGCTTACAGTTTTGAAGCTAAAAGAGAGTCCAAATCAAGACATCTCAAGGTGATGCTTTCTCCCTGAAGACTGTAGTGTTCTGGGGCTGGCTGCTGGCAATCCTTTGATCCTCTGTCACATGGCAAGGCAAAATGGTGGTGTCTCCTGGGCTCCCCCTTCCCTTCCAGGTTCCATTGCTGTCCAGCCTCTTGCTTCCTGTAGCTTTCTCTCCCTGAGTTTCATTCTGCTTATAATGGACTCCAGTAAGAGACCCATCCTGATTGAGGTGGGCCACACCTTAACTGAAGTAACCTCAACAAAAAGTCCTGCTTGCAAAGGATTCACACCCACAGGAATGGATTACATTTAAGAACATGTTTTCTTGGGCTACATACAGTTTCAGACCACTACAACATGAGTTCAAATTCCCCTCTGCTATTTTTTTTTTTTTAATTCAGAAAAGCTTTTAGGCATGCACATACAACAAGAACAAGAGTTCTCACTGGATAGGGGTGCTCAAGCCCTTGAAAAGAGGTGTGAATTGAACTGTAGTAAATTCAGTTCTTGAACTACAGCAGAGTTTGTGAAAACTGCTTATCTCTGTGTGTATTTAGAAGGACCTAGTGTGGATATCCTATTTCAATAACTACAGTTTTTAGCATATAATAAAAATTTCATCTGTCATTTTCATCTTTCCTATTGTCTCTTCTCCCTAATGGATAAAATATCAGTAAAATATACATAGGATGCTTATTTAATTTCCTCCTTACTTGCATTTTTTTCTTATAGAAAATGATAAAGTATTGAATCAGCAAATTTTATGGAGTACACCCTCAGTTCAGATGAATTCCATGACATATTTATTTTCCCTTGAACTAATGTTCATAATTAGAAAGACCAAACCTTTTATTTTTAATATTTATTTTACTGACTTATACAATTAATATAAAGGTTAATCAGCTGTTGTATATAATACACTTACACTTTCATGTACATGAATAGTAAACATAGTTTTCAAATACGTCGTGGCATTTTACATATTGTGTTCTGTAAGTCTTGTGGTTAGTTAAACAATACCAGTATAATAATATGTTGCTATGCCATAAAAAATATAAAATGTTTTATTTCTCCCTTTTGTTCCTTCCCATTTTGGAAACGAAATATTTGTATGACTTTGGGTAAGCTTTTCTATACAACTCCAAATAAATTGGTTGAAGAATAGCTATACTTCATCACAATATGATGAAAATAAGCTGTTATATAGATTTAGCCTTAACTAAAATCTCTAGAACTCAGCCAGAATGGTTCAATTCAGTCTAAATATATATTTAGAAAGTTTATTTATCTATGTCTATCTATCTATTCATCCGTCCATCCATCTATCTATATCTATCTAGTTAAAACATAGTGTCTGACCTCAAAGAGTATGTAGACTAGAGCACTAGAACAGGTGAAAGAAAAAAGAAGACAAATAAATACGTGTTTAAGTGTCATACGGAGGTTAACAAATTACTGTGACCACATTGCTAACCATTCCAGGCTAAATTAGAGAAGGCTGGGTTAGGAGGGTTGCCAGACAGAGAGTGGAGAGGAAAGGAATTTTAAGCAAAGTATATAGCATGTGCACAGCAGGATTTACTAAAGAGTACAGGTAGGCAGAAGTGAGGATTGCATGTGACCAGAAAACTCTGAGTAAATGAAGTAGAATAGTAGATGAGACTGGAGAGGCAGAATGAGGATAAATTTGTGAACAGCCATTTAAGAAGTTAAAGAATTAAAATGCATACATTAGAGAATGAGGAACATGTGGAGGCTTTTGAGCAGGAGGATGGCATTATCAGATATTTTTAGCAAGATGATTTTCAGAATGATATATGGAGGAGGGAGACGCTGGGGAGGTTAGACTGGAGACACATGCAATAGTGTAGGTGAGAGATGCCAAAAGAGATGCTGAGCCATGAGGTATGGGGATGGAGAACAGCACATTTGGGCATTCCAATTAATTCACCTTGAAAGTTTGGTATAAAGAGATTTTAAAAATTTTAGTTTAAAAATAGTTGATTCTTGCCACTATGGTTAATGTTTCATTTGTCTTACAAACTCATGGTACTTTCTGAGTCAAATTTTGGAGTAGTTTGAATCATAGCTTGGTTTAGTTTTGTCTGGTTCCAGATTAAATTTTGGCACAGCCCTGAAATAGCATCTCCTGCAAGGAAACTTTAATATGATATATAATAGCTCCTGAGAGTCATATATGTCTATAGGAACTGGAACTTCATTGGTATATTTTGAGTTTAACAAATGCTATACTTCAAATAATAATATAAATTTGTCAACCTTTTATTAATGGATATCCTAAGTATTGTTTACATGTATGTTTGTGAGCAAAATGCATGCAATAAAAGTGGTTGGCATGACACAATAATTATCTTTGCTTATTTGTAACTAAAAGAAAGAACCATAACTCGTAGAGGAATTGCAATGCAAAAGAAATATGTCACATTTCCAAAGTAAACTAGCAAACTCCCACTCTCTTGCTGGTACTTGCTTTTGATTTTTTAAAATTTATTTGATAATTTTTCTTCAGTCCATGACAGCAAGAGTGTTCACAGTAAGTTCATTGAAAATCTTCAGCATTATAAAGTCAGAATATAAAGCAGGAAAGCAGGGTTGAAGTAGAGGAAGAGTTCCGAGGGCTATCGTTAAAATTCCATGTAACCCTGAAAACAGCCCTAGCCGAGGGATTGCCACAATTCATTTCATTTATCATCAAGATACAGAACCACCTCCAGGAGAACGATGAGCTGTTATAGGAGAGTTGGATTGTCAATTTTTAGTTCATCATTCTTTCTTAGGATCCTCAGAGATGGTAACCTAAAAACCCAACTAGCTACTGCTATCCAGGCTGTCTCTGCCCAAATTTACTGGTTTAAGGAATTAAGATTATATATGAATGGAGGGCAAGATGAATAGTTTTGACTGAATTGTTTTTCTAGTTCCATGAAATTATTAATCAATCAACCTTTTCTCCCTGTCTATCTGAAATTACTGATAAATTGTTGAATCACTCTTGATTACCTCCTTCTATAGTTTGCTCCCTTAGTATCTGCTACTTTTCCTTTTGTTATACTTTTGCTTGTTCAGTGATGGTGTTTTATAATAGGCTGTAAGAGACTATATGCATCTTGTCCATGGGGTGTATTTAGAGCTTAATACAGTGCCTGGCCCATGCTAATGAACATTAAATGTGGCTCAAAAGAATGGGAGGAGAAGGAAGGGAGGGAACAAGGAAGAGAAAAATGAAGAAGGAAAGCTGATTTTAGAAGATAAAAAAGACAATAAAACCTTACAAATTAAATTACAGTTACGATTATAATTATAATGACATTGTTCTTACAATGAGAACAAATTATAATGGCACATTTTAAGAACAGTGTCTGGAATGATAAATATTTGTTTTTGTTGAATATTCTCAAATTTGTTCTTCATCTGTTCAAGAAGCTATAGCCAAAAAGTCTTTCTTTCTTCTTTTCATTTTGTGCAAGATAGGTGGAATTAGTGATTGAGAATATAGAGGAGTTATGGGGCATAACTCAGAAAGAACTTGGCTCAACTCTTGATGTGTCCCTTGCCTCACTTTGCAGCCATATATTGCCTAAGATTTGCACACATGTTATTCTGAATGGGACTCTTGAGAGAGAAAGATGAGTTTTATAAAATGTACTTCTGGTTAAATTTCAAGGATTATTTAAACCTACTTAAGATGTTAAACAAATTCCTATAGGGTTCTTTCCCCTTACAAACTTTTGTCTAACAAGGCAAAGTTCTCATTTTCCTTCTACTTTGTACAACTCAAAAGAGCATATTTATTTTAAAAATTACTAATGAAGACCTTATTGAACAAACCATTTTATGGAAAATTGGTTAAACTTAATTTCCCAGTTTCAGAGGCACATCATTTACATGGTACTTTTCTACTACCTATAAATATATTATTCTTGAAGATCTCCCAATCACTAACTGGAATGAAAGAAAACTGGCATAGTGCTATCAAATTCAGTAGAAATGCTTAATATCACTCAGCAATAAAAAAATGAATTTCCACTCCTGGAAAAAGCCATTTGTCACAAGCTTTGATTTGCATACTTGATTTATATTCAGTGAATACTTTATTTGGTGTTACTTTCCAGAGAGAAAAACAATGACAAAGTGCAACATTTAGAATCTTAATACCAGTCATGTTCTCACAGGGATAGAAAATCTTTTCATTATAAATATGCTTCAGTGATACCATGACTTGACACAGATCAGTGGAGTGCAAAGCCCATTTCACAAATATTTTGATGTTTAGTGCCTGGGAAATATTGACACTTGTTCCAACTCTGCATGCAGAGCCCAAATAAACAGCAGAGTCACACTGCACCACTAGAAGGCGGTTTAAGTGTTTTATTTGTGAGCCAAAATTAACAGGGAAGATTAGAATTGTGTGCACCAGGTTTGTTGGAAAGCTGATTCAGTTGAATTCCCAGCCAAAATGAATGCAGGAAAATGAGGCACTTCTTTGGTTGAGGACATAAAGGAGGGAAAAGTGATGGAATGATAGTTAGATTGGCAGAAAGGAGCTAATGAGTCCCAGCTGTATTTAAAAGGAATGCTTTTAGGATTTTAAGCACAAGTAGTGATGGAAGGAAGGAGATTGGGACAATTGATCTAACAGACATGCCAAATAAAACACATTTGTTGTTCGGTAGGGAATCTGGTATATGCTACCGAATACCTTTAGCTCATCTTACAAGTTGTAACTAAAATTACATACACTTAACACTCATAGACAACTCACAATGAATTGGTCTGCACTGATTTTGAAATTCAGGAACTGTATGTGCATAGCACTTATTAAATAGAAATCTGAATTAATTTTGTCCTTTGTGTAAGTTTTTTTAAAAAGTAAAAATGGAAATACAAACTAAAAAAGGTCATCTTTTTTAAAGCAAGGGCTCAAGAAATCATAATTTTTTACATGGAAATTTCAGGTGCTTTCAGATGCTGAAAATGCTTCTGCTTGAGAAACATTTTTATTGAACCCTTGTTTATATACAAGCTCCCTTCTGGATAAGCCCTATGTTAACACAATATTTATATTACATTTAGTTTATTATTTGAACTTCCTAATGGAGGGAAACTCTCACTTAAAAATAGTTGATTCCAGCCTGGATTAGGAAATGCTTCAACATAAAGTGTATAGGGAATGGGAATTAACTATAGGTTGCATGGACACCTCAGTGTGTGGTTCTACATCTTTCCTCCATGGAAATGTTGGTGAAGATCATGTACATATTAGTAAGAAGCATCAGGTGTGTCTGGTTCCAATGAGATATTTTAAGAAATGACATGATATGATTGATATTTTTAAGGGGTAAAAACAAAAATGCTGCATAAGCTTAATGTGAATTATAATTTTTCTCACTCATTAACACCATCATGACCACTAACTCTTAGTTATTTTTAACAATGTACAGAGTGTCCAAAATTCCCTTTAAAGATCTTTAAAACCTGTATGCATGCACTAATTTTTCTCCATGTTCTTCTGGTTTTCTTGTTTCACTCTGATGGTTGGAAGTTACTAGAGATGACCCTGATAAATGAATTTAAGACTTAAATATAGTTAGAGAGAGTTGAGAAGTTTTTTGTCTTATTCAGCCTAATGCATAGGGACTCTGTAGTCATGCTGCATATTTTTCTTGAAAGAAAATTTTATTTAAAAATTTTAAAAGTGTAATTTTTTAATAATTGACTACCCTTTCCTGATTATTAACTATTGAAGTTAAAGCCTAACCTTTGGTTAATGTACATCTTTAAGTTATTATTACTAATGTCAGAGAATATACAAGCTAGTTTCTATGGGCAGATGACATTACATGACTATCATCATACATTGTTTTCCATTTGGAGGTAATGGTTTTAGTTGCAAACATTTGAAGGATGCTTGCCTTGCTGAGTTCAGGTATGGTGTCTAAAGCGACAGAATGAATACTGCTAGACCTAAATGGTACTGAGATTATACTTCTCTGAGCCATCCAGCCAGGCTAAGTAATAAATGATTGAAAAGTAGGAAGATGCTGGCTTATCAAACTAGTCCTAATTGTGATTATTCAGAGAGAGACTAGGCTGTCTCATATTGCTCATATAGCATAGAAGAAGAGTCCTTTAGAAAACTTGATTTGCATAATTTTTTTCAGTCTTATCCATCCACTAAAATATGTTCCCTAAAGACCTGTTGAGTAGATGAATGAACGAGATAACTAATCCCTTTTAAGTAAATGATTAAAATGAACACTTAAACTTTGTTTGAATTATGAATCTGAAATCGTATTGTACTTGTCAGGACAGGCTCACTATTGTAACAATCTCCTCAAATCCAATCTCTTAACATAAACGTGTATTTCTTGCTCAGGACACAGTCCAATGTGAGGCATGGAAGGTTGGAGTGAGGGGTGGTTTCTGCTCAGTGCCTTCATTCAGGGATCCAGGATCCTTTCATTGTATCTCTGTGCTAGTTTAGGGCCTTGGCCTCCTCTCTGATCAAGCAGCGGATAGGAGCAGAGAAAAACCGGGAGGATTTGCACAGAGACTTTTGCACAAGCCAAGCCTTTAAGGTCCACATTACTTCTGCCCACATTCCATTGTGTCCCAGAGAAAAAGGGAACAGAGTCTGGTGAATACATAGCATTCGTTTCCACAAGCATTTCTTAAGAAAACATTTTGTAATTCATCATTTTCACTAATTAAAGCTGAGCCATACCACTCGTTAATCCATATAACTCAGGTTTTACTACTTAGATGAAGTAATTACTTAGCAGAAGTGTTGAAGCAATTTGCAATTCTGTGATCATTAACATTGACCATTTTCACATTGGCTCTAAGCTGAAAGGTCAGGAAATCCCTATGAATTATTTATTTTACTTTTATAATTAGAAATGACTCTTCGGTGTATTGCAACAGATCAGAACCAGAAATCAGCAGGATTTGATGAGCACAGACACAGGTGGTGTCTCATAATAAACCTGATACATGAGGAATTTGGATCAGTTCAAGAGCTAAGCTGGCTTCCAGGTGTTCTTGTTCCCAAAGTCAGACTTCAGTTACCTGCCAAAGAAGTAAAGCCTCATTCATCAGAAAACACCTTTAGCCATTTATGCTGTTTAGGCTTCCAAAGACTGCTGTGCAGCACTCAAAGTAGGATTTCCTGCTGAGGGGAAATGGTTGATCTCCTGCAATTAGTCTACTTCAATTTCCCTGCTGCTTCTCTTCTGTATGTTGCTAGCCTACCTCTCTTATACCCTCAGTTCCTTCACATCTCATTGCATAGTCTCTTGTCATATAAAACATACACAAAAAAATCTGGTAAATTGATTGCTACATGGCTGCAGCAAAGGCCAGTCTCTAAGTGGAAAGAATTTTAGGCTGATGAACTGGCAACCTAAAGTCTGTGCCACTGACTTAGTAACATTGTACAAATCTCTAAACCTTGCTGGACTTGATCAAATCAACTGGCAAATAGCTCAAGCTAGATTCATGGATTGCATTTCATTTACTAGGTAAGATGGCTATTGTCTTAGCCTGGTATGCCCAGTAAACAGAGCCTGAGTCAGAAGCTGACTTGCTAGTGCTTCATTGGTGAGTGCCAACCCAGGGAAGCCAAAGTGAGGGGAAAGGAGTGCAAGACAGGGAAGGTGAAAGGTAGGTGATCAGACACAAGAGGGCAGATTTCCAACCTGAAATTGCTCTGTTTCACAGAAAAGCATCAGAGAGGACATCTGAACCACTGGGTCAGAATAGTCTGTTGGGGGTAAGGGAGTGGGGGAGAGGAGAGAGAAGAATTTATCCACTGGTTCCCTCCAGTTAAAATTCAATTCCCAGTTATGAAAATTCCCATGGATGGGTATTAACTCCTCTGCCCTTTCACGTTGTGTCTCCTGGCATCTCCAGGCAGTGGCCAGGGAAGCCAATTCCTCTTGTGACTGGTGCAGCCATTCTCTCCTCGTTGGACAGCGCTGTGCTGAGCCCCTGCATCTATAGTGGGTCATCAGCTGTAGCAGCTGCCTGGCTCCATGACCGGAGGAACGGCTGTTGCTGCGGCCACCCTGCCAGAAAGCAAGGCAAATATGCAGATCTGGGGCATATAAACTGAGTCCAGTATACTTTCATTCTTTCCATCCAGTTCTTTTTAGTCATACTCACTCTGGTTTCTATAGTTTCATACTGATACAACTCATTTTAAAGTGGTCTCCTTGAGCTTAGACATTCCTCACTGCAAGACATTCCAAGTGCAATGTAGTTAGGGAGACCAACAAAATTCAGGTACACAAATAAATACGATAATTTTAGGAGCTAGTAAGTGGCATATAGAAAACAAAACAGTGATGTATAGTAATTAGAGGTGTCCTGAGAATCCACACAGCTTGGTACTTAGATTCTTTTACCAATTCTTTCCCTTTCTCTGCATTATGCTGCTGTTTTAATTTGCTAAAGACTGCCAAGGCAATATACCAGAAATGGGTTGGCTCTTAAAATGCGAATTATTGGTTTAAAAACTTAGTTTCAAGGCCAAGAAAAATGTCCAAATCAAGATTTCATCAGGAGATGCTTTTGCCCCAAGTTGCAGCTGTGGGCAATCAGGCACATGGCAGAGCACAATGGCAGTGTCTGCCAGTCTCTGCCTTCTCTTCCATACTCCATTGCTTTCAGCTTCTGACTGCTCTGTCTGTGGCTTTCTCTCTTAGCTTCTAGGAGCTTTTCTCTGTATCTCTAGCACCCTTTCACCCATTTAAAAGGACTCCAGCAAGAGGACCAAGACCTACCCTGGGCTATGTCCCACTAAAGCAATCCAATCAAATGGCCTTTAACTGAAGCCAATCAAATCAAAGGGCCCCACACCTACAGGAATGGACCAATTTAAGAACATAATTTTTGGAGGTCCATAAAAGACTCAAAATACCATACCTACTAAACTCAACAAATCAATTTCTTATTCTCCAGTATGGTCTCTCTGTTCCAACAACTTAAAACTGTTTGCAATCTTCTGAATTTGATTGGCTAATTTCTATTTTTATGCCTATGAGTATACAATTCCTTAAGTAAAAAATGCACTGAACCACTTCTTAGTCAAAATGCAATTCAAAACTCACCTTCTATATGAAGCCTTTTCTGATATACTTTTCCACTATTAAGTGTTCATATGTCTATATTTATGTCAACGGCACTATATTTCAGTCACTTGAACTGAATTATATTTTACCTTAAAATTATTCTTAAGTCCCTTTTAATGTTGTTTAGTCAACATTATTGCCCTTGTTCCATATGCAGAGACTTGAACATAAATGTTGAAAAGACTGACAGAGCCCACACAGGAAACTTCAGGGTCCTGTAGAAAGGAGTTTGGAGTGAACCACTTCTTCATACCTTACAGTAGTTGATACAGGATTCTTGGTCAAGTCACTACCTAGTTTTGTGATCTCAGGCACTTCCCATCTTAATTTTCTTATCTATAAAATGAATTTTACAAATGAGCTCCAAGGTCTTTTCTAGCTTCAGTATAACTTTAAAATATTAATATTAATGTAATAATAGGAATAACGTGTCTGTTTTTGTTTTTCTGAATTATTTAAATACACCATAACATCCAGAATTTAAGTGTGGAAAAGAAACCCTTTATTATATAAAACAAAACAGATATTTGGCTCTCAAAGTTCAGCATACAGGAGAAACAATGGTGTGTTGGATATAAAGATAAATTTCATTATCCTTTCCCTAACAATCTAGATTCAGTGTGTCAGGGGTGGGAGTTAAGTAAGTTTATATTTAAACAAGCAATCTAGGTAATTCTATTATAGGTAGTCCTTGATGTAGGTATTTAGGGGTAAAAAAAAGAAAAAATTGATTTTCTAGGTTAAGAGGCAAAATAATAAGGGAAACTAATTTCATTTTCTATCAACTAGCACAACCTTGGCCCTACTGACACTTTGGATGGGGTAATTCTTTGTCCTGTGCATTGTAGACTGTTTAGCAGCATCCTGTCCATGTGCTGTAAGTAAATTCCTTCCCTCCCAACCCCACCCCAGTCATGACTATCAAAACTGTCTCCAGACATTGTCAAATATCCTCTAGGGGCAAAATCACTCTTTGTCTTATTTCCTGGCTACTATGACAAATACCACACAACAGGGTGGCTTAGCAACAGGAATTTATTGGCTTACATTTTCAGACGCAAGAAGGCTGGTAGCATTCTGGCTTGTCGGCAGTCCTTGTGTTCCTTGACTTTCCTGTCACATGGCAGTATTCTCTCCACGAGGGCCTCTCCTTTCTCTTCTGTCTTTTTGACTTCAGCTTCTGTCTCTTCCTCATGGCTTTCTTGTTGCAGCAGATGAAACTTAGACGATGAGAAACCCAAGCAGCACTCAGAGAGGCGGAGGAACAAAGTTTTATTATGCGCGGGCTCAGAGGAGAATCCATCTCCAAAGTCTGAGCCCCAGGCTTTGGCTTTCATGGGGTTATATAGGTCTCTGTTTATTGGCTAGTGGGTTGCTGGGCAAGCGGGAAAATTCCTTAAGCAAGCGGGCAGGCAGGGTTTACAAAAGCAAAAGTGTGAGTTTAGCTTATCTTCCTAAAGCAAAGGGCCTTGGCTGAAGGGGCAGGAGAGGAGCTGGGGAGCTGTTATCTTCCTAAAGCTGTGGGTTTCTGCTGAGGGGGAGGAGTAGGGCTGCAGCACTTTCTTCATCATTCCCCCCTTTGAAGCTCTTATAATTCCCATAGGGCATCATCTGTACTCAGTGGCCTATACTTTCTCAAGGCTAGGATTTTGTAGTATTTATGCGTGTTATGGTCGTTTCGATGAACCTGATGAATGCATTTATTATGCATGGGCCGAAGGGACTGCCATGACTAAGATAATCAAGGGTCCAGCCAGAGGCAGGAGCCAAGAGTTACACTGTCCGAGGTTCCAACCCCAAGATTTGTTTAGGTCTTCCCTCCTCCTTTGGATTCGATCCCTAAATTCTTTCACTTCGGTGGTGACTATCCCTAACTGGTTAACGTAGTAGCAGCATTCTTCTCCTAGGAAAATATATGCTCCCCCCTTTTCGGCAGTTAGCAAGTCAAGGGCTCTCCTATTTTATAGGGCTACTCCGGCTAATGAGTTGATCTGGTTTTGGAGAGAAACCAAAGAATCTGCCACTCGTTCTATGTTTTCATTTAGTTCTCAGGAAAGCTTATAAGAATACAACAGAGGAGCCCAGTCCTCCTAGCCCTGTTCCTATCTCTGTGGCCACTCCTGTCCCTATGAGGATGGAGGTGAGTAAGGCCCTTTTGGCTCTCTTTTGATGGGGGCTTAGCGCCAACTCCAGTTCTCTTTCATTGTAGATTGATATTTCAGGTGTTAAAAACACTAGAATGCAACTTCCTGTCCAGTTGGCCTCTAAGCACATATATGCAGTACTTCCACAAAGGTAAAACAGTCCCCGGGGGGTGCATTGCGTCTGATTGGTTAACAAGGTCCGGTAGGAAGTACACAAAGTTTCAGGGGTGTCCCCACTAGACTTTGACCCTGGTGCGGGGCTGCCTCTAAGACAGGTTAGGTTACTCTCTGAGACGTTTAGGCAGACGTCAAGGGCTATAGGGCCAATGGGGGCAGTCCAATTACCAGTTTCTGTAAGGGTTTGATTTAAGTTCCAATTAGGAGGGGCCGGGGTACCCGAGTAGGTTCTTTTTCCGAGGGACAGACACAACCAACAGTGGTTGGTCCTGGGGCTGATACTGTGGAGGAGAGCGTAGGTGGTGTTAATCAACCGCCTCACCTGTTGTTGAACGGGGTTTGTGAACTGAGTGAGTTGATAAAAGTCCTGTTAAATTTGCTCGCTTATACTTGGGGCCCTCAGTTAGCTGGATGAGGCTGGTTTGAACTTGTTTTAAGCTTTCTTTCTGGGATCTATCTTGTACCGCACCCCCCCTCCCCCATCTGACATGCCTGTGTGCATATAATAAGTCCAACAACTGACTTCCCCTGGTGTGCCATAGTTCTGCAGCTACCCCCAAATTTCAGTCTGGCCATCCAGAACTTTTTTTTTTTTTTTTTTTTCATCCAGAACTTTTGTCCCCTTTCCTCACAAACTGAGGCTTCAGATAACCTATAACATTCTGCTGGCATATAGGTATGGTAGATAAAGGAAGAGGGGGGTTGGTACTTTCTGTGAGCTGTTTTAATCTATTTGCTGCTGAGAGGGGGGCAGATTTGTAACAACTGGAGCAGGGCTGAGAACTGGGGCCAGCCTTGAGACAGAATAGGAAAAGCAACCTAAGGCACAGAAACATTCTACAAGGCACAGGTATGTCATTGCGATTAAGGCTCTATTTACTATTGTCCAGTCTGCAGGAGCTACAGCAGCCAGTCCAATTCCGAGCAACAGGGTGAGCGGTCCGACCGGGAACAGGAACCACCAGGAGCAGGGGTCCATTCAGCAGGCGGTAGATGAGGACGGAGTTCGGTGATTCCTGGCGACTCAGACTCTTAAGGGGTGGCCGGGTATGGGTTGGACTGTCCAGCTGTCCTGTTCTTTATCAGGGTGTGCTTTCTTGACCCTGGAATGATGGATCCAAGGGACGATGCCTTCAACTTTAAGAGCAGTAGGAGTTACAAGGATCACAGTATGTGGACCTGTCCAGGAAGGCTGAAGGGGTTCTTTTTTCTAGTCTTTGACCCAGACTAGGTCCCCTGGCCGGTGGGGATGTACTGGGTGTCCCAGTGGGATGAGGTTTTGGGACAAGACAGTTTTACGTATTTGGGCTAGAGTTTTCCCCAGCTGCTGGAGGATGGAATCTTGGCCAGCCTCCCCCAGGAGCTTGAGATTTCCTCTGAAAACCTGGATAATTGGGGTGGCAGTCCAAATAGCATTTCAAAGGGTGAATAGCCCGTGGGTTCTGGGGTACACCTAACTTGGGGAAGGGTTAAGGGAAGTCAGTCTACCCAGGGAAGAATAGTTTCTTGGCAGAATTTGGCTAGGGTGGTTTTGAGGGTTCGATTCATGCGTTCAACTTTCCCTGAACTCTGAGGCCTATAAGCAGTATGAAGTTTCCACTTGATCCCTAACATCTTTGCCAGTTCTTGGACTACAGTGGTCACGAAGCCTGGGCCATTGTTGCTTCCAATGGACAGAGGCAGCCTGTCTCAGGGAATGATTTCCCTGAGTAGAGCTTTAGTCACTTCTCTTGTCTTTTCGGTGTGAGTGGGGAAAGCTTCGACCCAGCCTGAAAAGGTGCATATCATCGCTAACAGATATTTGTACCCCTGGCTTGGTTTCACTTCTGTGAAGTCTACTGTGAGATCTTCAAAAGGGGCTGTTCCCATGTGCTGGATCCTGGCCGGAGCTCGGGGGCCTTGCAGAGGGTTGTTTTGGCACAAACGTGGCACTGGCTGCTGATGGTGGCACAGAGGGAAGCCAATCGGGCTATGTAGTAGTATCTCCTGAGTAGGGCTTCTAGCGCAGTTTTCCGTAGGTGGGTAGGTTGGTGGTACTGCTGGATGAGGGCATGAGTGGCTCTTTTTGGGACAAAGATCTGGTTATCCGGGAGCAGCCAAGTTCTTTTGGGGGTTTGGCTTCCCCCTTCTTTGGCCCATTCCTGTTCGTCCCAGGTATAGTTTAGTTGATTAGTTTCTTGTCCTAAGAGGGACAGCTGCGGTGTCGATTCCAGAACTCGTATTCCATGGGTTCCTTCAGCCCCTTGCCAAGCTGCTTTGTCGGCTAGCCTGTTTCCTTGAGTGACCATATCCGTTCCTTTCTGATGTCCCCGGCAGTGGATGATGGTGACTCTGTCTGGTTTCCAGATTGCTTCTAATAGTTGAAGGATTTCTTTGTTTTTTATTTCCTTTCCCCCTGCAGTTAGGAGACCTCTTTCTTTATAAACCACTCCATGGATATGAACGGTAGCAAATGCATATTTAGAGTCATTGTAAATGTGTACTGCCTGCCCAGCAGTTAACTGCAGGGCTCGGACCAGTGCCCAGAGTTCTGCCCGTTGTGCAGACCATCCCTGGGGTAGACATGCTGCTTCTACTACCTGTTCGGTAGTGGTGACTGCATATCCAGCAAGCTTTCCCCATTTTTAACAAGACTGCTCCCATCTGTAAATAGTGTCCAATCTGGGGAAGGGAGTGGTCTGTCTTGGAGGTTGGGACGACTGGAGTAAACTTCTTCAGTCACTTCAACACAAACATGTTCAGGGACCCCTTCCTCGTCCAGCAAGAAGGTGATGGGACTTAGACTGCACACCGTTTCTATTGTCACTCTGGGGTTTTTACAGAGTAAACCTTGGTAATGTGTGAGCCGGGCATTAGCTATCCACCAGTGCCTGTGTGAGTTCATTAGGGCAGGGACCGTGTGCATCACCACGACACGAATATCTTGTCCAAGGGTTAGTTTGTCGGCTTTCTTGACGAGGGTTATGGTTGCTGCTAGAGCTTTCAGACAGGCCGGCCACCCAGCAGCTACGGAGTCCAGTTGCTTGGAGAGATAGGTGATGGGCCTCTGCCAGGGGCTGACTGTTTGGGTGAGGACTCCCAAAGCTACCTTGTTCTTTTCATGCACAAACAGATTGAAGCTGCGAGTTACATCTGGGAGCCCCAAGGCAAGGGCTCAGCCGAGTTGTCTTTTGATGTTTTGAAAAGCCCTCTGTTGAGCTTCTCCCCAGACAAGGGATTCCTTTTCTGGGCCTGTCAGAACTTCGTAAAGGGGTTTGGCCATGGCTGCAAACTCGAGGAACTCATGAAGCTTACTTTTTGTGGAGAGGGTAGGGATGGTGCAGATTACTTTCTTTTGTTCTGGTCCGAGCGTCCAGTGCCCTTGTGTGATGCTGAACCCCAGGTACTTGACCTGCTATTTACAGATCTGGGCTTTTCTCCAAGATGCTTTGTACCCATTCTGTGTTAGAAGTTGTAGGAGAGTCTGGGTCCCTTTCCAGCAGCCCTCTTCCGTCTCACTGGCAAGTAGGAGGTCATCTGCGTATTGCAAGAGGGCACACCTGCAGTCTTCCTGGGGGTAGGTGGCCAGATCTGCTGCCAGGGCATCCCCGAAAAGGGTAGGGGAGTTTTTGAAGCCTTTAGGGAGCTGAGTTCAGGTTAGCTGAGTTTTCTGCTGGTTCTGGGATCTTCCCATTCAAAGGCAAAACAGAGGCTGGCTTGGGGGGGCCAGCCGCAAACAGAACAAGGAGTCTTTCAGGTCCAAGCAACTGAAACAGGTGGCTTCAGGCAGCAGCTGTCCCAGCAAGGTGTACGGGTTGGGAACAACCTGATGTAAGATGAGAGTGGCGTTGTTAATGGCTCATAGATCCTGGACTGGTCAATACCCTGTCCTGTTTGGCTTCTTCACTGGTAGTAATGGGGTGTTCCAGGGTGATTGGCACTTGATCAAGATTCCCTCTTTTCTCAGGCATTCTATGTGCTCGACCATGCCCAATTGTGCTTTGCAGGGAATCGGATACTACCTCTGCTGGACCAAGATGGCTCTAGGCTTCAGGTCGATGATGGGTGCATGGTTCCATGCCATTCCCGGTGGGTGTCTTTCTGCCCAAACCTGGGGAAAAAGTTCCAGGAATTTTTCTGGTTTCTGACTTGAGTTTTCTTCCACATGAAGTCTCCATTCCTCGCTTCAGGGTACGGTGACGAGGAGAGGGAGGCCGGTCCCGAGGCTTAAACTTGCTGGTCCTTCAGGTTTGAAGGTAATCTGGGCTCCCAGTTTGGTTAAGAGATCCCTACCAAGTAGGGGAATCGGGCATTCAGGCAAGTACAGAAATTCATGAGTCACTTCGTGGCCTCCTAGTTGACAAGTTCTTGACTGGCAAAAAGGTCATTGGCTAGACTGGTCTCCAGTTGCTCCTAGCAATTTTTCCACTAAAGGAGGCGACAGGAGTTGTGACCACAGAATATTCAGTGCCAGGTCCACCATGAAAGTCATTGGCTGACCCCCAACTTGTAGTTTGACCGTGGGCTCGTGAGGGCCAAGTTCTAGTGAGCCCGGTTGCCCCTATTCGGAGTCGTGTCCCGCCAGCCCGATCAGATGGTCCTAGGGCTCAGGTTGGGTATTTCCCTTTGGGGTTGCTCCCTTTGTGTGCCCAATTCTTTCGGGGACTTTCATTTTTCCAGTGTCCACTTTCTTTAGAGTAGGCACATTGGTCTCTGGCTAGGGGCGTCCTCTTGGTGCTTGTCCCCCGTTTTCAAGATGGTTGTCCTCATCTGGTGGGGTCAGGGTTTCCCAAGACCACTGCCAGCAGGGAAGTTTGATGTTTCCTTCGCTTTTTGGTGTCTCATTCAGCGGTTTCATCCTGATTGATGAACACTTTATTGGTGACCTCAAGGAGTTGAGAGATGTTCATTCCTGTGAACCCTTCTGTATTAGTCAGCCAAAGGGGTGCTAATGTGAAATACCAAAAATGGGTTGGTCTTTATAAAGGGTATTTATTTGGGGTAGAAGTCCACAGATACCAGGCCACAAAGCGTTAAGTTTCTTCTCTCACCACAGTCCATTGCCACGTGTTAGAGCAAGACAGCTGCCAGTGTTTGCCAGGGTTCAGGCTTCTGGGGTTCCTCTCTTCCCGGGGCTGCGTTTCTCTCCGGGCTCAGCTCCTGTTTCCTCCACAAGGTCAGCTGTAGACTATCAGGCAAACAGCTTGCTTCACTTCTCCTGGGGCCTTCTTTCCAACATCAAAACTGCTTCTCAAAAGACTGCTTCTCAAAACTGTTCTTGCCATGCCTTTTATATTTGATTCCCCACCCACCAGGGGGTGGGGCTCAATGTCCTAATTATAACCTAATCATGCCCAGATTAACAGATCAGTTTACAAGCATGATCTACTTATATTTTTGGAATTCATAATTACATCAAATTGGCCAACGGTTACACCTTCTAATTTTTAGAGCTTTCTCTTAATGTCCATTGCTGCCTACGTGACAAAGGCAGCATTCACCATTCTCTGGTTCTCTGGAGCTTCTGGGTCAAAAGGGGTGTAGATTCTGAAGGCTTCACAAAGTCGTTCATAGAAATCTCCCGGAGATTCTTTGGCCTTTTGAGTAATTTAAATTGTCTTTGTCATGTTTGTGGGTCATTTTGCCCCTTCTCGGACCCCTCAGAGGAGCGCTTCCCGATATTGCTGGAGGGCAGCCCATCCCTGATCGGTGTTGAAGTCCCAGTTAGGTTGGGCCTCTGGTGCCGCCTCTTGTGCCCAATCTTCCAGGTCTAAGACGCCAACAAGGGGCCTGCTCCTGCAGCAACTTTCAGGCTTTCATCAGAATCTGTCGTCTTTCCTCCGTATTAAACAAAGTCAGAAGGAGTTGGTGGCAGTCATCCCAAGTGTTCGATGGGTCTGGAAGATGGACTCCATGAGATCAATAAGGGCTTGGGGCTTTTCCGAGTAGGAAGGGGTGTGATGCTTCCAGTTTAAGAGGGTCTGTAGTTGTGAAGGGCTGGTGATACAAAACAGGCCTCCCAGGTCGGATGGTCCCATCCTCGCCGAACTGGACTGGACCCTGTGTCTCATGGAGGGGCATCTGTAACGCGGGTTGTGCCGACCGGAGCCTTCTCGCTACAGGGGTTCCGGGGTTTTCTCAGGAGGGGGCTGATGGTCCCAGAGGGACCAAAGGTGGGGGTGTTTCTGGGAGATCCGCCTGCGCTCCTGGGCTAGGAGGGGAGGCAAGAGCGGCTGGAACATATGACGGGGGTGGTGGGTCTTCTTCTGAGGATCCCTGATGAATGACTGGCTTCCGGGGCCCCGTTCCTTGTGTAACCAAGACCCTGCTCTGCCCCTTTTTTCCAATGCAAAATCGAACCCAAGGGGGCAGAGTCCGGGCTATTTCTAACCAAGAGTCAATGTAGGGAAACTGATCGTGGTGGTCAGGAGTTCTTGTGACTACAAGCTACACTGCATGGACCCTGGCTACATCCAGGGTCCCTTCTGAGGGCCAGTCAACACCAAAAGCAGGCCACTCTAATTCACATAAGGTTTGGAGGGTGCCGGGGTTCATCCGGATGCCACAATCTCCAGAAAAGCCCTTCTTAAAATTCTTGAGCACTCAGTCTAAGACAGTAGGTTTTGACTGTGATGAATCCATACCCTGAGTCAGTGGGGCGCAAGACAGACAAAGGAAGGGGTTGCCTCTTTTAAGGTCACTCAGTTGCCCGCCTGTCTGCATCTCTCGCGAGAACTTCGGTTCATCTTAGCTAAGGAGCCTGGGCAGAGTTCGGGGTGGGCTGTTATGCTGTATGATGTAGTCGCGGAAAACAGGTTAGGGCCCACTCGGACTCCGTAGCACAGGCTGTGGAGTCACAGACTGGCACGACAGGGGCAAACCTCTGCCGTCCTCATTAACACACAATCGCTCAGATATTTGCAGTCCCTCCTGCCAGGTCTGCCCTATCCTGGGATCTCGATATTCAAGATCTCTGGAGGTGATCAGTCTCCCCTTCTGTCCGGAGATGGGTCTGACTGAGAACTTGGCACCCAGGGCCTTACCTTTCCGGAGTCTTCTGGCACAGTTCAGTCTGCCTCCCCACTGAGTCAGGCTGGGGTGTGGGGAAACGGCCTGCGGGGACCACCTCAGAAGGAGTTCCCGTTAAGAGGACGGGTGGCGCCTACCTTGTTCGCTCGGAGATTGCCGCCGGCCATGCCCATCAGCCCCATGCCGGAGGCACAATGGGCCTGCTCAGTTGGGTTTCCTGGTCAGGGAACCAAATGTTGCGGCAGATGAAACTTAGACGATAAGAAACCCAAGCGGCACTCGGAGAGGCAGAGGAACAGAGTTTTATTATGTGCGCAATCAGAGGAGAATCCAGTCCCCAAGTCTGAGCCCCGGGCTTTGGCTTTCGTGGGGTTATATAGGTCTCTGTTTATTGGCTAGTGGATTGCTGGGCAAGTGGACAAATTCCTTAAGCAAGCGGGCAGGCAGGGTTTACAAAAGCAAAAGTGTGAGTTTAGCTTATCTTCCTAAAGCAGAGGGCCTTGGCTGAAGGGGCAGGAAAGGAGCTGGGGAGCTGTTATCTTCCTAAAGCTGTGGGTTTCAGTTGAAGGGGAGGAGACGCGCCATTTATCTTCCTAAAGCTGTGGGTCTCTGCTGAGGGGGAGGAGTAGGGCTGCAGCACTTTCTTCATCATTCTCATTATAAGGCTTCCAGTAATAGGATTAAGTCCCATCCTGATTCAGCTGGCCACACCTTAACTAAAAATAACATTGTCAAAATGTCCTATTCACAATGAGTTCACACCCACAAGAATGGATTAAGATTGAGAACATGGTTTTTTTCTGGGGTTCATAACTCAATCTGCCATTCTCCTGGTTGAAAATCACCAAACTAAATTTGAGCATGCTTTAGTTGAAAGCCATAAAGAAGAGTTGAGATATATAAACTATTTTTATGTATGTAAAAATGTGAATTATATTTCATTTTTTGGTTGTATAAAATTCCAGAGTCTTACAGTATTCAAATTTATAAAATAAAATGATTGAAAGAAATTAAGTTATATAGTATGTAGGATGGTAATGGGAGTTTTGGATATGCCTAGATCAAAACTTTATTTTTTTGAGTTTGAAGAACAGTGAATCTTAATGAGCATTTTTAGTTCCTCACTTATAGGTCCAGCCTGTAATAGGTCACTGTCCAGTGAGGTCAGTGGTTGGGTCATACAACTCTTCCTGCTGACTGCCCCATCACTGCCAGCCTGCTGGATCAACAATAGGCCACTCTGGCAGTCATCATAGCAAATGTGCCAAATGGTACAGATGTACAGAACCCACTTCACGAGAGAACTTTCAGGTGGTGGTGTCTTATCCATGACAGGTTGAACTAAGGCAAACTTAGGTACAAAAATATAAAATAAGCAAAGGTCGCCTCTGTTTTTCTTTATCTTCAGTTTTAAAACAACTTGGCTTCTGTAAACTTAAAATTGAATAGTATAAATTTGTCATATTTATTATTTGTGGTTAATTATGGCCAATTTCCAGGGCAATTTTATTTTCTTTTAACAGTTTGCTCTGTTTCTAAACATAACTTAAAATTTTTGTTTGACTTCATTTCACTAATTCAGTTACTGAAAATGAACCAAAGAGATGTTCTTTTCTTCAACTTTATACATATGCTGAACTTTTAGGAGCTGTGAGATGAGCCACGGAATTATATTTTCTTCCTAGGCCTTACTTAGTTATGGATACATCTTGAATTGAAGTTTAAAAAAAAAGCAATATAGATTTCTGTAGGCTAGAGAAAGCAATGTAGATTTGGGCCCTTGTCTTTAAACTTTAGCCGTAGGCTTATTACACTCTTCCTAACCAAGCATTGTGTCTTTGGTGTTTCTTTACATAATCTAAGAGAAATAGGTTTTGTCACTGTTACAAATTTTATTATTTTACACTTTGAACTCTTTGAAAGTACAGGATTTTAAGTATTTGTTTTGTGCTACTTATACTTTGGTAAGCAGTTTTATTTCCCACCTGGCTGGATTGTTAGTTTGTATAGATTATTCTGTTTCTGATGCTGACAAGCCTACTTACTTTAACGCGTTTGACCCTCCCAGCCAGCTCATTAACATTTCTTCTGTTCTTGACTCCCCTCCACTTGCTAGAAATGCTAGAAATGGTCCTCAGTGTTGATAATAAACCAAACCCTCTATCTGCAGTTACATCTCAGCCACATATCCAGAACCCTGTCTTGTGAGTTTAGAATACCTAAGATAGGGACCTTTTTCTTCACAATTAATACTCTCCATAGTTCCATCTCTTTATTTTCCATTCTGTACTGTTAAACCTGCATCATATTATCCAATTACTTAACTGTTAACCTTTATAGTTTTTTGGAAAAAAGCCTTAGGGTGCTAGTGCAGTGAGGGCACCTAGTAAGGCTGGTAGGATGTTGATGAAAAATGGGGAGCAGCAGATTCTGCTACATTTTATTGTTCTTATGCCTATCTCTATTAGTGAAGATAAGTAAGAACTCACTGATTGTATAAATTATCCTTTTATTTATTTTTTAAAGCCACCAGAGTCATCACTCTTAACACTGGAGACATTTGGATAGATGGCAGTAATACTACTTGAGTAATATATTCAACTGAAGCTGTGACAGTAACTTTAGATTTAATCAAAGCCTCATGTGCTGTGGAATTTTTAATGATATTCTTGCCATTGTCTTTCTTGCATGTAGGATGCATCTTATATTTTCTTTTGTTTTGTTCGTGCTCATTGTCTTCATCTTTATTTTGAAGTAATTTGAAAAACTGTAGCACGTTTAGTAAAACAAGAATTATACCTGATATTTAGTAACATTGGAAGTGCATTTTTATGGATATTTCCACCTACTACAGAGTTGCTTTTATCATATATAATACAATAAACTCATAAGTGAATCATTGGTAGGCAATGTCTTTATTAAACAGAGAAACAGTGTAAGAGACTCCTGTGTTAACACTGGATGCCTGATGAAGGAAGGGCAATTGGGTGATTGTGGACAGGTGTGGCAAGCAGAGTGTACAATGTACCCATTTGTTCCTTTTGAATTTTGAATCAGGTGATTATATTACCTACTCAGAGAAATAGTGCTGAAGCTTTAGAACTCAGGGTATTCTCTTTAGAATTCTTAAGCTTGTTCCTTGAAAGCTTTCCATAAATCATTGAAGCATGCGATCATGTCGTGCTTCTATTAATCCAGTGATCACATTGAACTCCAGTAATTGTCCATGTCTCTGCCCCTGTTTTAGACAGTCTTGAGGGTACAGCCATGACACATTCTTCTTTTTATTTCTAGAGCCCAGATTCATACCTACAATATTGTAGACACTTGATATGTATTTGTTTAAGGAGTAACTAAACTTGTTGTTTGATTCTCTTTTATGCTTATTTCTACCTTGCCTTATTACCGTTGTGCTGTATATTCAACATGCCTGGAATAAAAGAATATACAGTATAACAGAATGCTTTTTTTTTCCTTTGGCTTTAAAACATTGCCAATTCATAGGAAGGCACACAGATCGGTGAATATTCTATAACAAGAGCCCCGCCTGCCAAGAGCCCTAACACATTTTGGTAAGCTAAAATGGAAAACTATTTTTTTCTCTTTTCTGTTTTTGTTTTAAATTGTCCTGGTTTTCCATAGCTGTACACTGCAAAGGTTTTTAAAATAGAATATGTTCACTGAAAAAAATCAGTGCAAATTTAACAGGAACATACAGGGAAAAGTGGATTTTTTTTTATAAAAGCACAGTTTGATATATACTTTTTCTTTAGCCCAACAGGTGGTTTGTCAACATCTGTGTAATTTTATATAGTGGTATTCAGAGGCTTTAGCGCTGTAGATGGTGGCATGCCAGTTATGTCCAGGCCTTTGATCCTGGGTGTGCTTTGGTGTCAGGAATGGCACGGCTCTCCACAGTCTGCTTTGCAGCAGTGGCTATATGGCTATGTGCTTAGTGCCAACAGGCTGGTTTCTTGTGTCAGCGATTGCTCCTCCTGGGCATGAATAGGCAGCTGTACTTGTAAAAGTTGTATTTTTATATACGAAATGGTCATCTTCTTACCAATATCCTATCAACATTCTTAAAAGATAGGATTGGTGATTTTAGAATAAATGAAATAGAATTGCAGCAACTTTTTTTTTTTGCTTCACCTGGTTATAACAATATATGTAAAGAGCACAAGAGTATTAACATGCTTTTGAATTTATTGCCATCTTTCTTTAAGGGAAGTTACATACTGTCTTCAGTGTTTCTTATAAGGGTCATGAAATAGTACAGGTGAATATACGAGGGAAATCCCACAGGAAGCATCAAATTTAATCTGTTGACTAAATTATGAAACAACTTGACTCTCTGTACTGTACTCTGGAGGTCATCTGCCATGGATAGTTTCATAAACTGAGTTAATTGAAAATGGTTATGATCTTACTGGAGTATGCTCTTTGGGTTTTAGTTGTCTTAGCTCATATTTTTCAATGAACATTGATCTTGAAGATAATGAGATTTTTCAAATCCTGGTGATTTTGTTGAGTCAAAATTCATTTTGTGAACTTTCATCTCAATTTCTCCAGCAGTTGAGAATATCCCTAATACACAGCTCCCACTCTTTCTCTGGTCACTTTGCCATTCCTAAGATTGTTTTTTTAAAAAACTTTTTTTTTTTCTTATTAGAGAAGTTGTTGGTTTACAGAACAATCATGCATGAAATACAGAATTCCCATAAACCACCCTATTATTAACACCTTGCATGGATGTGGAATATTTGTTACAATTGATAAAAGCACATTTTTATAATTGTACTTTTAACTATAGTCCATGGTTTAACTTAGGGTTCACTGTGTAATGCAGTTCCATTTTAAGTGGTTCAAATTCAGGAGCTATATATAAAGCAGTCAACACTCAGTAAAAAATTCTGTGTAGGTGTGTGATCCTGCACTGCATCTTGTTCTCTTGACTATGTCATTGCTTTTGCTTTTGTCCAACTTTATAGTGGAAGAGGTGCTCCAGATATTATAACAGGTAGCTGGAATTCACATGCACATTAACATAAACCTAGAGCAGTCACTCTTGACTTTTGCGGGGTCACAGACTCCTTTGACAATCTAATGAAAACTAGGGTACCTCTATGAAGAAAAAAATGACACATGGAACACTTTTTTGCATGTGATCTTAGGGAGTTCAAAGACTCTCTGGGTGTTTAAGGATCAAGATGGTAGATGCTTCAGGGCTCCATCCTCCCACAGAGTCTTTGGATAACCAATAAGAACTGGCAGAAACATCTTTCTCAAAGCTCCAGAAAACAGTTGAAGGACTGCAGTAACAGGGCAAGTGCCGAATCAAGAAAAAGGCCACTTAAAACAGTAGGATCTCGTGGAGCCCTTGCTGTCACTCCCCAATCCCTCACCAGTTCTGCACAGAGCTGGTCCATGCTCCCAGTGCAGATCCCTGGTCCTGATTCCAGAGGGAGCAGAGTAACCCTCATGCACATACTAGGATCATGTGTGGCTGGTCCAGTCTGTTTGGTGGTTGCCTTAAGGATTTGCCATCCTCTTACTTGCCTTGCATATAGAAGGCGGTTCACAGGGCTCTCTTACAGAGCAATCAAGTGGCTGCCTGCAACAAGGGATTATTGGCTGTAGGACATAGAGTGCAGTGCCCTTGGCTGTGAGTAAATGGATTCCTAGAGAAGGGGGGCATTTGTATCCCTGTAAATGGGGAAATTCCTAGGGTCACATGCTTAAGCCCAAGAAAAGTTGCATGTCCAGAAAGGATCTGTGTTTTGGCCTGGAGACATTCTCTGAAATTATTGTATAGATAATCCCTGAAGGAAAGCACTTGCACAGGTCAATCTGCAAAAACTGGTAAGTATGTCATCTTTTTCCCTTCTTCTTCTTTTTATTTTTTTGTTAGCTGCTGGCATTCAAAGAAAGCTCTGTTATAACACTAGCTGGATATAAGCATAAGGAACAGATACCTTAGAGTCTAAATTCCAGTGAAAACACACTAAAATATCAAAATGCTCATCCAGGTTTCAACAAAAGACTGCAAAGTATACAAAGAAATAGGAAGTGATGGTCCATACAAAGGAGAAAATTAAAGCACTGGAAACCGTCAATGACTAGAATTAGACATGGGACATACCAGATAAAGACTTTTAAAAAATGGTCTTAAAATGCTCAAAGAGCTAAAGGTAAACATGGACAAAGAACTAAAGGAAATCAGGAAAACAATAGGTAAACACAAAGAGAATACCAATAGAGAGTAACAGAAATTAAAAATTCCCTAGAGGGTTCAACAGGAGATAGGAGCTGGCAGAAGAAATCAGTGAACTTGAAGATAGATAATCTGGCCTGAGGAGTAGAAGGAGTAAGAATGAAGAAAAGCAAACCAGAGTATGAGGAAACTGTGGGACATCATCAAGCATACCAGTATATGCATCGTGGAAGTCCCAGAAGGAGAAGAAAGGGAGAATGGGCAGAGAGAATATTCAAAGAAATATGCATTTCAAGGGAGTCTCAACAAGATTAGGTGCTGTGCTGATTTCTTAACAGAAACCACAGAGGCAAGAAGGAAGTGGGAAAATGTATTTAAAGTGCTGAAAGCAAAAAAAATGCCAACCAAGAATTCTACATACGGCAACACCGATTTTCAAAAATGAGAGAGAGATTAAGACATTCCCAGATAAACAAAAGCTGAGGGAATTTGTCACCACTAGACCATCTCTATAAGAAATGCTAAAGAGGGAAGCAGATGTGGCTCAAGTGATTGAGCTCCTGCCTACCACTCGGGAGGTCCCTAGTTCAGTTCCCAGTACCTCCTAAAGAAGACAGTGAGCTGGCATGACAGGCAGATATGGCAAGCTGATGCAACAAGACGATGTAACGAGATACAAAAAGAAAAAAAAAAAAAAAACAGAATGAGAGACACAACAAAGCAGGGAGCAGAGGTTTCTGGTGCCTCCTGAAAGAAGACGAGCAAGACAATGAGCTGACATGATGGGCAGATGCGGTGAGCTGACGCAACAAGAGGCACAGGGAGGAAAATATAATGAGAGACACAACCAAGCAGGGAATGGAGATGGCTCAAGCAATTAGGCACCTCCCTCCTGCATTGGAGGTCCTGGGATTGGTTCCCCCATGCTTCCTAAAGAAACAAGGAAGACAAACAGACACAGCAAGTGCAAACAACAAGGGGGTGGGGAGAAATAAATAAATAAAGTAAATCTTAAAAAAAAAAAAATGCTGAAGAGCGTTCTGCAGGTTGAATGAAGAAAAGGGCAATAGACAATAGATAGATAAGAATGACAGGGCTAAATATAAATGCCAATAGTAATGTATTTTGATTTGTAACTCCACTTTCTACTTCCTACAAGATCTAAAAGGCAAATGCATAAATCAGTGGATTTGGGCTCATAATGTATTAACCTGTAATTTGTGACAAGAGCTACATAAAGGTGGAAAGATGGAGGGGCATAGGAACAGAGTTTGTATACTATTGAAATTATGTTGGTATTGAAGCAAACAAGTTAGTTAAAGAGTTTGGATGTTAAAATTTAAGCCCTGTGGGAACTACAAAGAAAATATCAGAGAATAAACAAGCTCATAGAGACAGATTAAATTAGGGTACAGGTTGTCAGGGGCAGGGGGCAGAGGGACTAGGGAGTTAGTGAAAATGTGTACAGGATTTCTGTTTGGGGAGGTGAGAAAGTTTTAGTAGTGGAAGCTGGTGAGGATATGGCAACATAGTGAATGTGGTTTATCTCACTGAGTGGAATACTTGGGAGTGATTGAGATAGGGAAGTTTATGCTATATATATATTTCCACAATGAAAAAATAAATAAAAGCAACTAAAGAGACAATGACAATTAAAGGCAATACATGATCCTGAGCAGGGTCTGACAAGGAAGAAGAAAAGACTCAAATTGGGACACATGAAAATCTGGAATATAAATTGTAAGCTTTATATCAATGCTAAATTTCTTGAACTTGATAATTAACTTAAGGTGGATACATAACTGAATGTCCTTGTTCTTAGGAAATATACGTGGCAGAATTAACTGTTCAAGAAGCATGACATATAAAACCTACACTCAAGTGTTCAAAAATGGATTGATAAACAGACAGACAAGTAGTTGGATAGATAGATTGATGGAATGATACAGCAAATTTGGCAAAATGTTAAGATTAGTGGATCTGGGTGTCTGAGGGTATTGGGGTATGTTGGAGTTCTCTGTAGGGGTTTGTATTATTTTTATAACTATCCTGTAAGTTTGAAAGTATTTCAAAATAAAAAGTTTAGAATTTAAAAGCAAAGACTCCCTGAATTGCAAGTCAGAACCCTTGATCTAGGGTTTACTCGCAACCAAAAAATGGATGAAATAGAGTGAATTTTGTTCTGGTTCATGCTATTTTCTTTTTTCTGTGTTATTTACAATTGAAATCCGAAATTTCTTCCCCTCTCCCCCCCATACCTCTTATCCTCTTAAATTTCCCAAACAGCCTCTATAGTTTTTATATTTCAACTAATCAGTTTGCTTAGTAGTTGACATAGTAATACCAACATAGTAGATACAGATTTGGGGCAGTTCCAAAAGTAATTGTCAGTGATGGAGAATTTAAATGGGAAACCAGATTTAAAATCACTAACAGATGAATACTCTTCATAGCTTGTAGTTTGGACCATTAAGAATCAAACATTTTTAACCAGCTAATTTTGTTAAATTATGACGTATCCCTTGCTATGGTACTCCTCAGTTTTCTCAAAGCAGGCAAGGAAAAAGATCAAGAGAGCTCTCAGTATTTTAGTTATACTCATTCTAGTCCAGGGAGGCCTACTTCAAAAACTGAAATTGAAAGGTCCTTAGCTTTTATCTAGAACAGTCAACATGCTTGAGGAAGTTCCTTAAGTTTTTCCTTTCACTTGACATTGACACAGTAGGTCAGATTTGTCCCGAAGGGCCATGTCTAAACAGCTTCCTTTATATGTTTCTAATTGGGATTCTTTCTTAGGATGGGAGCGACAACACTGGCAATTGACAGCACTGGGTCAGTTCTGCCTGTGGGACACATAAGACAGCCAGTTAGAGTTTGTTCCTACAGACTTTTGACAAATGGCCCTACTTTGACTATGTGCCTAACAGACAGTTTTGTTTTTCTTCTGGATCAGTGCCCTAAATCACGGTTTTTCCTTAAGCATCTTACTTCTGCTTTCTTCTCTTTGCTTTTTGTTTGCCATGATTCTGTTTGTTCAAAGGCATTTGCTAATTTTCTTGTTTATATATCATATCTAGCATTTTTATGTAACGGTGCCTGGCTTAATAAACCAGAATTTATTTATCTTTATGAAAATTTGTTCTGTTTGACTGAACTTTACAGAACTACGAACACCAGAATTGTTTTGCTGGTCTGTGTGTTTACAAAAACAGCACATGCTTGATTAAGCTATAATGAATTATATTGAATATTATAATAACAAAAATTAATTGATTAACAATAACAGGATATGATCTGAGACTTTAAAATCCATTAATTTATTGATTGCCTACCAAGTATGAGAACTTTTGAAGAGATATATTTACTGTATTGATTTTAATCTTATTTCTGTAGCATATTAGTTCACAGATTTTCTAGGATTCCATTTTGGGTAGCTTTGAAACCGGAAGCTTTTATAAAGATTTAAAATTGCCTCATACATCTGAATTCAGTTACTGGAATGTAAGTACCTTACAGTGTCCTTTTAGAATCCTGTTGTTTTAGAGCCTGAGAAGTAATTTATGACTGTGAAAATAGGAGTGATAAATTGGAGGCTGAAGTATGTGTTGCTTTCCCCCAACAGTCTAAGGGGTAATGGGGGAGGTCAGACAACTGCAAGTCTGTTTCTCTTTCCTGAGTTCTGTAGTGCTCTTGTAGAAGGAGAGGAATTGTTTCTGAACGGTGAAAGCAAGAGTGCCAAGTGACTCTTATCTTTAAGTACTGTAAAGTTTGATTAGCTTTATGCTCCCTTGCCCAGAGTTGCTTAAAAAAGGATTATTTAATATTATGAATATACTTAACACCATAAACATCCTCCCTGCCTTGCTTTGAAATAATTTGAGTGATATCAGAGCTTCCTCTGTGGTCAGAAAGATCTAAGTATATGGCAGAAAAATAGAGGCTAAGTAGACTGTAAAATAGGATCCTCTTTTTTTCCCTTTGTTTGCTGAGGATACATTTACCAGGCCCTTCTCTCTTAGGCGTTAACGAAAAAAGACAGAGTATATAAATGTTAGCAAGGATTTCTCCTGATTGAAATCTCAAGAGTGGGGAAATGAAATTAAATATGAGAAAGACTTTCTGCATACTTTGCTTCAGTTGACATACCATGGGATTTTAAAAGGTAAGATGGTTTTTCATTTTCTGCTAATGACTTCAATTTCCCATTGCTCATTTGCATCTGCTTATTGATCACAACACAATGTTTTCTTTTGCACTCACGTTTAGTGTTATTTTCATGTTTTTGCTGGTGAGGGAACTGCCTCAAGTGTGCAGATGAACAACTGTCCTGCCAAATCTCCATTACGTCTGTACGTGCCCCAAAGTCATGACCCACAGTTCCTTGTTTTATTCAGAACTGCCTTCCTCAGCAATCCCCTCTTCACTTGGGCTTTGGGAAAAACAAAAGTGTGTATTTGTTTGTGTGAGCGTGTGTTTGTGTGAAAGAGATGGAGGAGAGAGAGGGTTTGTGGCACAGAAAGTACCTGTGGTTAATAGAATCCTAGGGAGAGTCCTCGAGTGGCAAAGGACCTCAAGAAATGATCTTAGGTAATACTGCCCATAAGCTGTGTAAGACAGATGATCATTTCTGTTTGTCTTATGTTTTAAAGATTCCCATGTGTAGAAATTCTATCATCTTCCTAGCCAGTCTTTAATTGCCACCTAGGCAAAAAACTTATATTTAAACTGAGGTTCAATTTATTATAATTATGATAGTCAAAATCCTTAGAATACTTCTAGTTTGTAAGTAGATTAATTTAAATAATTTTCTTGCTACTGCTCGAAATTTTCATTTGTCCAAACATATTGCTTTCTAGTTGTTTCGAGTCAGGGTTCATGTGTTGGTAGTACAGAATAAGGCAGGGCTTCCTCAAACCCTGCCTGTGCTACTTGGCAAGCTACTTCATGTTTCAGATTCCTCATCTGAAAAGAGGCATCATAACACGGGCCTTTCAGGGTTGTAGTAAACATTAGTTGAGCTAAAAGTATGTATGGTGTTTTGTACACAGTAGGGCAATTTAATGAGTGGTAACTATTGTTTGGTTTTAACTTTTTATAAGTTTCCTATAACCTATAACCATGATGAACACATAAAAGACAGTCAGTAGAAATTGAGTAATTTTTGGTTGATAAATATAAATAAATACCTATAAATTCTATTGAACCAATATCAATTCCTTTTTGTTGTATTTTCAAATGGTTTGTGTCTTAACAAAGATCACTCAAGGAGTAAATTGGTGACCACTGTGTTTTGTTGAGAAGAAAATATGTGGTTATTTTTTGGAGGCATATGCATTTTATAATATAAGTAATTAGTAATACAGTAAAATAGTAAACTCTCTCTGAAATGTTTCCATTTGTCTTAGAACTTAACTTTGAACTGCTGTTAATCTAGTTTTTTTGTTTTTCTTTTGTCAATTTTTAAAGTTTTTAATGGCATAATTAACCACCACTTAAAGTGAAATTTTACACTCTATATAATTAAATGTATTTACTTCTAGCATGGGCATACTGCTACTTTTACATTTAATGTTATCAAGTGAGAAGAGTTGAAGAGTTTTTAAGGAAAAAAAAAAAAAA
>JAQZBX010001958.1:0-76525 GCA_029593785.1 Cabassous unicinctus | reverse complement strand
CAAGCAGGGAGTTAGAGGATGTTGCTGTGGAAAGAATGAGGAGAATGCGGACTGTGGTGTCGAAAGCCTTCACATACGTTGTGAGGGTACGCTGCTTCTCAAGAATTATTAGCATGCTTTGAGACCAGCAGGACAATTCTAGAGGGGAAGGACGGCCTGAAGATTCAAGATAATTGATGGAGCAAAGTCCTGAAACAAGTGAAAGGGCATGAAATCCTGGGTGAAAGTAAATTATCTAGCATTGGAGACTGGAGAGGAAGAAATATACTTTGCATTTGAGTTGGGAAAGGAGAGTTTGGATAACCTAATCATGAGGTAGAAAGAAAAAAGTGCTAGTATCTTCATGTCAGAAATCCTCAATCTCTGAGAAATCTGAGGCAAGATTGTTTGTACAGAATCAGGTTGGTAAGACTTAAGGATGAGTCAACTAGAAAATTCCTGAAATGAATGAACTAGAATGTTATAGGAAATTGATTAGAGCTGAATAAATAATTTGCCAAGGCTTGATGGAATGAATTCTGTTAGCTTTATATACAGGAATTGAAAATTTGTGGTTTTGTTAATTTGATGCCTTATTAAATGCATTAGTCCCCTCATAAATTTAGGTGCTTGTGAGTTTTACATCTGATGATGAATGAGAGGAGTTAAATACATAATCTGCATTGTTGTTAACTTCTACTAACAGGAGCTTCTTGTTATATTGGTGTTTGCAAATTAATATATTAAATTTAGGCAACTTCTCTTCTTTTGGAAAATAAGTTGAGTAGAATTAAGGTCTGTTGATGTACAGGGCCATAATGCAATGTTAAGATTTTACTTTCTGTCATATATTCTTCATACAACACTGACTGAGATATGCTAAAATGAAGTATAATTTTAGTTTTTCAGATAAAGAACAGTTTATAGCATAGCACTTAGGCAGTTTTTCCAGACACAACAGGAATGGCTCTGGGCTTCTAGTATTGATGGCATGTTTTTATGACCTTTACAAATACAAAAACTCCATCGCGGTTATTTTTTATGGTAACACAAGAGCAAGTAAGAGAAGCTTATTTTCTTTCTCTTTTTAACTCATCAAAAGCTCCAAAAGCATTCTTTAATTGGAATTCTTCACTTCTCCAGAAATGATTGAGTACTATATTGTTTTTAGCAGTGAAAAGAAAGGGAGGAATGTGGCATGAAAATTCATAAATGCTCCAGAAATTTTCACAGTTCTTTCTGTTTAGTGAAAGTGGTGCTTTTCATTTATATAGATGGGAAAAATGACCGATGCTGTTTATTATTTATAGTAGCTAAAGTTAATCTTTATATGTTTTTCCTGAATACATTTGTACTTCATAATGTTTTTCAGAGTCTTCAGTCAGTAGCAGTTCTCCAGGATCTGGTCCCAGCTCACCAAATAATGGGCCAACTGGAAATGTTGCTGAAAATGAGACTTCAGTATTGCCTCCTACACCTCATACTGAGGTAAGGCCATTGTCATTTTGGTTCTTTAGATCCTTGATTAGCTACTTAATACAAAGTGATATTTCTGAATGGAAGCTTAAAGCCACCTCTTCTTAATTAATTTTCTTACAGTTTTCGAATGTGTGGAGTTTAGTAAACTTAATCTTTTTTATAAAGTTTGGATGCTCATCAGAGTTTGAACAATAGTGAGATGTAATCTCAAATAAAACATTCTTACTAACCCTGAGTATATAGTGTTTAACATTTGGGCAACTCAGTAGTCCTGCTGCTGTCTTCTTTGGAGAATTGGTTATTCTGATGAGGATAGAACCATCAGCAAATAAAAACAACTATGCAAACCTCTCAGAAGGACAACCTGAAAAAGGTGGCTTTTTGTCTGTTTGACCTGAATCGTGATGGAAAATATTTGGAGTAGTGTGCTCCACTGAACAAACATTTATTGAGTACTTACTATATGTCAGTCATTTCTCTTGGCAAAGGAGATTTAAAGATGAATAAGATATGAATTCAATCCTTGAAGAATGGTTTATTAAAGGAAGTTAATCTAAAATAGCACATGACTTATTTTAATCATGACACAAGGCTAATAGAAATGTAAATGTTGGGAGTCAGCAAGGATTTGGCTGTGCGGTTGCTGTATTATGGTATGCAGAGACAACAGCCTGAAAATGGCTGCTCTTGTGCAGTCAGCTAGATTGAAATCACCATCAGTTGACTCTAAGCCTTAATCTCTCCTGTCATTATAGTTCCTCCTTCACCATGCATGGAGAGCTGGTGTGATAACTTCTCATATATAACTGCGATGTGTTTCTTTCCCTTGTTTTTTAAAGAATCAGAGTACCTTGGGGCTGAAAGGGACTGATAAACCTCTGTTTGATTCTTGGATCACCCCTATAGCTTTCCTGCCATGTATAACACTTATATTATAAGGAACTCACTTTACTGTCTCCTGAGACAAACCATTTGATTTAAAACAGCTGGGTTAACTAATAGAAATATCTTCTGTCAGTTCTCCATAATTTCACACGTATACACGCACATAAATTGCTTACACATGATAAAATTATCAGTTCAAAATATAAGTGACAGCAGAAGCCCAGAGGAATGAGAAAAGAACAGAAGCCGCTGATGCCCTGAAGTCATGTGCTCTGAGGACATTTGCATACTTGAATTTTGAGCTTTGGTTTTCAGGGCCTCCAAAGCTCAGGGATGAAGAAAAGGTCATTTATTAACTAAGGAGGGTAATTTAATAGGAGACTGTTCAAACACTTAAGATGGAATCCCAAAGGGCCATATCCTCACTCCTTAGGTCAGTCCCCCACACCCTCTCCCAGAGCTTTCTTGGTGCTGAACAAAGCATGGGACAAAATCTCTCCTTGAGAAGTTATAACCACACGTTAGTCCTTGCATGGGTTTGTAGCCCAAGTTCACATAACCTCAGTCTGTTTATTTGGTTTAAAAATGGTCCAAGGTTTGTAATGCATTCAGGGTCTGAGAAAAGAAAATATAATTCCTCTCCAGAGAGACACACCTTCATTCCAGATTTCAAAAATTTCCCTCGAAAAATTTTCCCAAGAAAATGAGCAGAATAGATAGATATTTTCTTCCTTATGGCTATCTTTCAAATATTTCAAGAATAGCAATTATGGCATCTACCTTATCTCCAGGTCCTTCCTCTATTTCTTATTCCTTACCATCCTGTTATCTCTCTTTCTGTTTTTCAATGTCCCTTTTAAAGTGTGATACCAGACTAAACAAATACTGTACAGTTATTTTTGACCAGAGGCATAAGTGGGATTATTGGGCCCTTAGTTGTAGGTATTGCATTTCTATCAGAGCAGTTTTGTTTCAATATTGGTTAGTTTTCTGTATTTTTTTAATCAATTTCTGGGAAAAGAAAAACTTGGTAACAAATACTTGTAAAAAAAAAAAAAAACTATACATGTTGGTTTCTTCTCAGTTTGAAGAATAGGATTCTCAGGAATTGTGGAAACACTTAAGGGTCTTTGTCTAATCAGGCTCTGAGTGGATATCATGCCCTTGGAAAGAAAAAATGACATACCACACTGCACCAGCATGTATGAAGCTTAGATATGCATTGTTGAGTGCAGAACGTTGCAGAAGACTATGTAGAGCATGATAGGACTTTATTAGGTTCAGAAACAAGCAATGCAGGATATTGCTCAGGAATACATGGGTAGTAAAACTATCTTTTAAAAAATACAAGGGAGTGAGGAATGCAAAATTTAGTATTTAGTTACCTCTCACGGGGAGGAAGAGGGAAAGCATGTTTTAATAGTAAAGATGAAGATGCATGTATTACTTCATTATATATTAATATTTACATGCATACAGCACTTAGTGCAATATAGAAGAACAAACAAGAAATAAATATTCAGGAAATTGAAAATAAGTGGGAAAGGTAAGATTTTTTTCTCTTTACCTCAAGACTTTTATTGGCCTATGAAATTAAATCAAATTTAATTAAATGTCATAGGTATTGTGACCCTACCTTTAAATTTCAAAATATATGTATTGGAGAGTATAAATTAAAAGAGTTGCTTATGTTGTTTTAATCTGTTTTATAGTTCTAAAACCTTCACTGTCACAAGTATCTTGTTTAGATGTCCTAGCTTTTAAGTTAATTATTGACCATATTCTAGCATTACAAACCTTTCCCTCCACCCCTACCATAAAACAAAACAAAACAAAACAAAAAACAGAAGGAAATGTGATTTAATGGAGTTTGAAAGGGTAGAGGTATTTCTTCAGGTCAGTGACAGGACATTCACCTTCAAAGAGGGAAAGACTAGTTCAAAAGCAAGCAGTGACTTTTACCTCATAATGAATTAATTGTGTGCCTGAACTATGATCCAAAAGGCCAGGTGGGCAGACCTTTATGCACTGATGGGTAGCCTCTCCATGGCCCAGAACAAAAAATGCAACCCTGATGGCTAACATGTGGTTTTCTGCTGCATGGAATTTGCAGAGATCTGTAGTGTAACTCATACTGGATAAGTGAAGAGACAGCATAATTCAGACTGAAATTGTCAGCAAATTAACGTGCTAGCTTAACACTGAATGGCTCCACCTAAACAGGAGAAAAGAGAGAAAAATATTTTCAGCCAATTATTGCTTGACAATCATTTAGAATTTAATGTAATTCTTATTGCATAATTTAATATTACTTAGTACGATTCTTATTACAGAATCCTTCTAAGAGTAATAATAGTACATTATTATTTCATGTCAACAGAAATATTTTTGGGCTATGAATAATTTACCTCATTAAACTCCCAAAAACAAGTTAGTTGCATACTTCACCATTTACAAAATAGGTCCATTTTACCATCTTTGCTTAAGCAGCACGGGTGAGTTTTCATTTTTAAATATACTAAAATATAGCATTTGAATGAATTCTTTTCCATGACCTATAAGTAGTAAAGCATGTCACCTAACTCCTTCAGAGCCCATGTATATGATGGCATTATATAACCTTTTTTCTACTAGGGAGATAGGCCTAGATGAAAACAATTTTTTTAATCTTATAATTCATATGTTCTGTGTTATATATAGGTAAAGACTGAAGTAGGAGGAGAATTTCCTCGGTAAGTAAGTTGAGGCTCAGGAAACAGCACAGTGTAGTCCAAAGTAGGGACCTTCCTTTCAGAAGGTTTGGGGAACCCAACTCCAACCCCAAATGCTTTGTCATCCTCAGTCAAGTCACCAAACTTCCCCTGAACCTCAGATTCCTTATCGCATAAAAGATAGTAATACTTATCCAAAAGCTTTGTTGTAAGGAAGGGACTCTGTGAAGGCGGGTGGTAAATTGTGAAGTACAAAACAAGTGCAGTTGTTGTCGTCATCAGCGCTGACTCCTGGTAGGGAAAACTCATTAGCAGGTTTGTCTTCATGCCAGCAATGCTCATGTGAGAGTGAGTCCCCATCTGTTCTGGCCACTTCTGTTCCTTCTATTTCTTACATATGTTTAGTCCCAGAACTAAGATTGTTGGAGCTGCTTGCTTTTTCAATTGTGAGCTCGGCTGGGGAGCTGAAACCTCAGGATTTCTATGTCCAACTCCAGTCAGAGATGTCTTTACCCATCTAGTTACTTTTTTGTTAATACTATGGGCTGGTGGGTTCAAATATGTTTCCACAGATATCAACACCATTACTTTAGGTTCGGCAGATTTATTTGATAGCTATTTTAACAGTAGCCAAGCAGCTGGTTTATTTCTAGTTGAACATTAGTGGCTGGCTCTGCTATGCTATTTTTTAAATAATTTTTTCCAGCAGATGCAATGATTTTTAAAAGGATTCTAATTATAAGGTTAAGTGTTCTAAAATCATCTGAAATGTCACTTGTTTTGCCCCAATTTCACATGACTCATCTGCCTATTGTTTCATAATTGTTATTGTGACATTTGCTGTAAATGTTATGCTCTCTTCTGAGTGGGTGTAGAGCTATGGTTTTAGATGGCAGCAAATAAAACACTTTGCCCCCCTCAGGGAAAGAAGGTTGCTATGACAAAAATCATTTACTAGAAATAACATGAGTCAATATTGTAAAGCAAGATCTTGAAAAAACAGCAGTGCCTTTTAAATGCAAAGCAAGTCTGTCAAATGATTTTTTTTTCTCCAACCATTTTATAGTAATACATTATTGAAGGTCCTGTAAAAATGAAAAGTTAGAAATTTTTACTGTCAAAACAATTTTCTTCTTTATTATGTGGGGATTTTGATTTTCTATTAGCTATCTGAAAAAAAGAGTAGAAAATAAATACCACTTTGGAAATTACTCTGAAAGCCAAAGGCAAACATTAAATGATTATGAGATTTTTTTTTAACATGGCTGTCTTCTTTTTAGATAGTCTGGATTTGGGGGTTTGGGACCTTTTTAGAGCCCAACAGATTGAGGCTTCTGAACACGTCTTCCTGAATGTCATTCTCATAGGCACAGATATTGTCTGCTAGATCTAGGTGGGGTTTCAGACACCAGCTCATTCAGTCTTATGTTGAGGGATCTGACTTCCAGAGTCACAAATCAGTGAGTGGTAGACCTGAAGTGTAAGACACTTAGTCCAAAGACTACTTCTCACCAAAACTTTGTATGTATTTTGTCTTTTTCTGATTCTCATGCATATTGTAGGGAATTTTGACCATGCAGTACTGAACATTCTGCATTGCACGTTTCCTATGGGCTTCTTAAAATGTAGGTGATTATTTACATAACTAATATTCTTTTGAGGGCCATCCGTTGATTTCTTTGTCCTCTTAAAAAGCAGAGACATTCATCCGTCTTCCTTCTCCTTTCTTTCCTTCCTTCATTCCTCCCTTCCTTTTTTTATTCTTTCCTTCCTTTTATCATTTCTTCCTTTATTTCACTCCTTCCCCTTTTCCTCTATATCTCCACTTCCAAATTTATTTTTCCTTGCCCCTATAGACAGTCTTTCCCTCCTGTTTAGCGTATACATTTTTGTTTGCATGGGTTTTCATATCATATGTATTTTTGCCCTGTGCCTATTTACTTCATGTGTAAATGTGTATAAATGGTATGATGTTACCAATCTCATTCCATTTCTTATTTTCATCACTAAGTGTGCATTTATAGAGGCAATTATATTACTATGGATGCAGACAACTAAGCACATATACTCCATGGTGGGCACTGCTTCATGGTACTTGTCCGTTCTCCAGGTGGAAGCCCTTGTGGCCTCCAATTCCCACCCACCACCCAAAAATGCATCAATAAATATCCATTAGATATCACCCAGTAGTTTAATGAGAAAATTTCTTGAATCTATAATTCTCAGCAGAGGAGTCACTGGATCATAGTATATTATGTGATTGCTTTGGTTTATAGTGCTGGATTGCTAACAAGGATTGCTGTACCAGTCAACAGTCTCCACAGCGATGTTGCTTGAGAGTTCTTACCTATTAAAATCCCTGTCAACTTTGATATCGTCCATTTTTCTAATTTTTGCCAATGTACATTTTGTAAGAGATTTTGAGTATTTTAATTGAAACTAGCTTCTTAATTTCAATAGCTCTATTGAGAGGATGATTTTTTCAACAAATCAATTTTATTGATACATATTAATAAATCATACATCCATCCAAAGTGTACAATCAATGATATTTGGTATAATCACACAGTTGTGCATTCATCACTTCAGTCATTTTAGAGCATTTTCATTATTTCAATAATAATAATAATAATGAACAAAAAACAAACAAAACTCATCACCTCTCAATCTCTCTATGCTTCCCCTGCCATACATAGCTGCTATTCTGTTTCCTTCTCTCTAATATACTTGTATTTATATTTTGTAAAAACAGTTTTACATATGTGATATCACCTGTATTCGTATTTTACATGAGGTTTCCCTATGTTATACACTCCCATGTTACATTTTTTAGCTTTCCTTCTAGTAATATACATGACCTTAGACTTACCCTTTCAACCACTTATCCATAACTCTGCTAGTTAGACACACTACAATGTGCATTCACCATTTCTATTCATTTCCAAATATTTACAAACAAACTTTTTACCAATTCTGCACAGATTAACCCTTAGCTCTCCATTCTCTATCCTCATTCCATTTTCTGATGCCCTATAGTCTAATAATTAACTCCTTGAGTTTACATAATGTATTTAGTTCCTAATAGCGCAGTAGTGCAGTATTTGTCCTTTTGTGTCTGGCTTGCTTCACTCAACATAATGTCCTCCAGGTTCATCCATGTTGTCATATGCTTCACGACTTCATTTCTTCTTACTGCTGCATAATATTCCACTGTGTGTATATACCACAATTTTTTATCCATTCATCAGTTGATGGACACCTGGGTTGTTTCCAACTTTTGGCAATTGTGAATAACACCTCTGTGAACATCAGTGTGCAGATGTCTATTTGTGTCACTGCTCTCAGGTCTTTTGGGTATATACCTAATAATGGTATTGCCTGATCACATGGCAAGTCTATATTCAACTTCCTTAGGAGCTGCCTAACAGTCCTCCACAGTGGCTATATCATTCTACATTCCTGCCAACAGTGAATAAGCATTCCTATAGAGAGAGATGATTGTTCATTTTATGTGCATTTCTGTCATCTGAATTGAAAATATTATCTATAACATATCCTTCTGGTTGGCATTATGGTGAGAAAAGAAGCTAAATACAATTTTGAAGAGTCTTATTAAAATGTAAGTAGGCTTCCCTTGCCCCAACACCTGGCTCAATTCATATTTCCCTCCCCAACAATTTGCTCTCTTTAATGATATATGTTACCTATCAAAGCTTAGTTTAAAATGGACACTTTCCTCTGTGTCATCAAAGTGCTTTAAACCTGCTCTTACTATAGTCATTCTTACAGGCCATTAGAGTTAGTTCATTACTTTTCTGTGCACTTGACTAGCATGTGTACTTGCATGGTATAGGTCACATTTGTATATGTATCACCCAACACCATTAATCTAACACACAGGAGTTGCTCGTTAATTGTTCTGTGAATGTTAAGTAATAGCCATTTATGCATTTAATATTACCATTTTTATTTAGCTACAAAGTTTCTGGTACTGAGAATTTTCAGATTAAAACTCTATTTCCCGTATTCCAAAATGTGAAATGTTGGCATCTTAACACAGCACTGATTTAAGGTCTGGATCAATTTCAAAACTCCTTCCCAGAAACATCTTGGCTTTGCCTGAAAATACTTGTGAGTTCACCACAGTGTTAAGGTGGGGTGGCCTTACAGCCTTGAAAGAATACTAGTCAGGATGCTCCATTGTCTGACTGGAATGCCACTCTCACCACCTGTTCATCTGGCTTTCAAATGTCTTTCCTTGGTGGCTGTATAGAATATGGCTCCAGAGTCCTATTAAGAAGCATTAACCTGGAATGGATAGACTCCTATCCAAAACCTGGTTGAGGAAAGCTATACCTGAAGAAGATAATTGAGGAAAATTATTTTTAGTTCTGTTAGGTTGTGATTCCAGCTCATTTGGAAGTATGCTTAAACTCTGTGCATGTTTCCTTATCTATAATAGAAGGAATTAAGCTAAGCGACCTGCAAGTCCATGAAGTTCTATAATCTGATTCTGATATATCAAACAGTTGGTCTCTATAGGAAGAATCGACTATACCCACAAGACTTTCCTTGCTTCCTCAGAAACTGACCCCATTACTTGAAGATCAGCATGTCTATCCAGTCATCAGGGCTTTCTTCTTATGCTGCTCCAGCTAGCTGGCTCCCAGTTTCACTGTTTTATTCTTTTCCAGAAGCCTTAGGGCCTGAGTTTGCTTCCTCTTCTTCTGTAAAGCTGCCACCATTCTACATACATTTCATGGCCATTCTTTCCTCCAACATGGCTGCAGAGTGATATATAGTTTCTGAAATAAAATCATATAACCTTATTGAATTTAAAGTTTTAAAAGTTTTATGGCTGATACCCCTGGGAAGCAGGACTGGAGAACTTGCTCAGTTTCCTCATCTATCTAATGACCATAATGGCAGCTGGAGAGTGCCCATGAGAAATTGGTAACTTCCCAAACTTTGCTGACACAGGGCTTGGCACATGGTAGATGCTGAAAATCAAATACATTGTCATAGGAAACGGAGGCACAACCCAAAGCCAGATTTGATATAAATCTCTAGGGGTCTACAATTCCATAGTAAAAATATTTCCAAAACCCTTTAGCTTAATCAAAGTCCATGTGAGCAGCCATTGTGCTACTCCATTATTACATCTCAGAAGAACTCTATGTGTTCTTCTTTCTTTAGTGTGAGTCTGCTTCCTATGATGAGCTGGCAGGATATTGCAGAAGTTCTGTCTAGGAAACAAATATAACCTCTTTTGTGAAGTCTGTGGTAACTTTTGTTATCATTCCCACAGTCCATATCCAATCCCAGTGCTGTGAATGAATATCATAAATTATTTAAAGTGTGGAGTTTTCCAAATTTATTTTCTCCTTTGTGAATACAGAATGGTATGGCTTTTTATTTTAAATTTCTACTTGCTGTCAATATGTTAAATATTTTATTTCCTTATACATTCTTTTTGTTCTTGTTCAGGTTTATATCCTATCCTTAAAAATCTATTTTAAAAGCATATTTTTGAAAGCAAATTAGAAGCTTGTCTCTTTTTTTTAATTTTTAAAGAAGCTTTAGATTACATAAATGTTACATCAAAAATATAGGGGATTCCGTATACCCCACCCCCACACACACACTTCCCCCATGAACAACATCTTTCTTTAGTGTGTTACATTTGTTACAATTGATGAACACTTATTGAAGCACTACTACTAACCATGGACTATAGTTTACATTATAGTTTACTCTGCCCTGAACAATTTTATAGGTTTTGACAAAATGTATAATGGCCTGTATCTGTCGTTGCAATGTCATGCAGGACAATTCTAATGTCCCAAAAATGCCCCCATGTTACACCTATTCTTCCCTCTCCCTCTCCTCAGAATCTCTTGTGGCCACTGCCTTTATATCAATGATAAATGGTCTTCCATTGCTAGAATAATAAGTCTACTTTAGTCCATAGTTGCATTTCCCCCTTATGTTTGTTCATTTCTCAAACTTGAGTATTTGGGGATGGTGATGCCCACTCTGTTTCTGATTGAGAGGGTGCTTAGATCCCATGGGGCAGATGGATGGAACTGTCTTGCTTGCAGTTGTAGATACTCTGTTTTCTGGGATGGGTGTTATCCATCATCATCCTTTTGTTCATTGTCCTGGGTGAGTCCAGTGAACTGTAAAGTAGGTATTACAACTCTGCTGAGATTCAAGGCTCAGCCAGCATATGAGCAGACTGAAGCATTAGGTCTCTGTGACATATTAAACAAGTATAGTGCTAATTATAGTTTCCAATAAAAGGGGCAGAAGAGCCATATGTAGGGAAATTATAAATGAGTCTAATACTGTTACATTAGGGAGCATATATTCCAAAATAAGACCCATTGACAGGGTGCCAAATTCCTGAGATTGTCTGCCCTGCCTGTAGTGTCTAGATGTCTCTAGCTGTCAGGTGCCCTCCTGTTTGAGGCACTGTTTGCTGTAGCACTCAATGAAAACCTGCTGAGATGTGCATAAGCGTAACCTCTGGAATCACCTCCCAACTCACTTTGAAATCTCTTAGCCATAAAAAGTCATTTGTATTTACTATTTCCCCCTTTTCATCAAGGTCTTTTTCCAGATATGTTGCTAGTTGGCACTTGGTAATAATCCTTCGATGCCAGGGAAGCTCATCCCCGGGAGTCATGTCCCTCACCAGGGGAAGGTAGTGTTTATATGCTGAGTTTAGCTTAGAGAGAGGACACATTTGAGCAACGAAGAGGCTTTCAGGAGGTAACTCTTACGCAGTGTATAATACTAGGCTATGTTTCCATTTCATAAGAAATGTTTCATAAGTGAAATCATCAATATCAAGGGCCTGGCATAATGGTCTGTCTTCCTTTGCTAGGTACTGCTCATGTACTTGTGGAATTCTTGCCACTCAATTAGAGTATATAGCAGGACTTCCCAGGATAGGAATTCAATATTCTTTTGTTTATTTTGTGGGTCTCCACCCACTGAGACAATGCCCCATGACCACTTGAACATATTCATATGCCATAAAGGCATGTGCCAGGTACACCCTTCCACACACATCCACCAATCACTGACACCCTGTACCAGTGATCCTCCCCTACCACAGTTGTGACCCTTCTGTGACCCAAAACCTCCCCCAAAACAAAGCCAAAATATAAACACATAGTAATAATAACAAAATAATAATAATAGTAGTAACAAATAAAATACAAAAATGAAAAATAATAAAATTTAAAAATTTTTCATAGAGTCTTTCATCACTGTAAGGTCTGTTATCTTTTATGTACAGTGATAATTCCTCTGTATGTTTCCCTGGTGTCTTTTTTTTTTTTCAAAGAAGCTTTATGTTACAGAAAAGCCACATAGAAAATATAGGGGATTTCCATATACTCAACTTCCTCCCACTCTCCCCTACTAATAACATTTTACATGTGTATGGTACATTTGTTACAATAGATGTACAGAGCAAATATGCAGCTATTATTGATTGCTCCAAAAATAAAGTTCCAATCTTATACACTGTTATAATAAAATCCTTTCCAACAATCTTCATGCTCTGGTATTGTAGACAACTTTAATTTGTAAATGGTTGCATATAAAGTTAATGTTATGTTAATAGTTTCAATATAACTTTTGACTTTCATGCAGAAATATCTGACTTTTTCTTTGAAGAAAAAAAACAAAATGTGAGTTAGCTGGAGTTCCATGTTGCAATGAGAAAGCTCCACAGTTAACCTCTGCTTTTATTATGTTAAGGCTAGGACTCATCTCCAAACAAACGTATGATTGAGGTGATGTTTTGGAATAACATCCTGTGTTTTGATGGAGCATCACTCTTCAGTGACATTCTGAGGTTGCCTTCTATTAGCACATGATATTTTCCCCAGTTAATTGATATCCCAGGTTTGTCCAGGGGAAAATCTACAGCTCCCCCAAACATGCTTGACAAGTTATTATATTTACTTTAGTCAAAGCCCGTGTGTGCAATATCCCTCTTGGAGGTGGTCTATTATTGGAGTCCCATATGCTTTTTGTTTGGGAAGAAAGCAGTCACTGTGTCATACTGTTACATGGAGTATTCTTTTTCAGGGATGTTGTTCCCTTGGGGACTATATCAGGCCAGAGTTCCTTAGTCTAATAAGACCTTTGTAACTCTTATTGTATAAAAGTTCCGGGAGGGAGGCAAGAATTAAACAGAAAATGTAATTCAAGCAACCATATTAGGCCACATGTGGGAAAACATGACTCTTAGTATTGGATGAAAAAAAGGTATTTGTTGTAGAAAAAAGCATGGTGATGCTGCACGTTCAAGGTCTTTCAGTGTAAATAAAGGCTGTGGTGGTATAAGGAACTCAAAACATTATAATGTTTACTTTAGTTTCTGCATATAAGTGATCTATAAAACACCACAGAGGTGTCTCTTGATAAATTCTTATAGTAAAAACCAAAACAGATATGATGATTAATTATTATAGAAGTCCTATATAGTGATATTTAATCTAAGATTTTCTTGCTTGAGTTTTCCTATCAGCAAAATGACATTTAATCCATATGAAGGTAACAACTATGGCAGAATTACATACATATTTTATCACTCAGTAATTCAGATAATGTCATCTACTCATCATAATTACTCAACTTGATTGCTATACTTTTACCAGTAGGCACCTGATTATCTTCAGCAAAAGCCAGAATTTAAGAAACAGATTTTGCAAAAGGAATACAGAAGCCCTTTACAGATTTTTAAACTATGTCTTATGAAGATATTTATCTTATTTTTACATATAACTCTTGAATACATAAATCGTAAAGCAAATACTGAAATATTTTCCTAATTATTATAGTATAAAAACTGTTTTCTGAAATATGAAAATTTTACCATAAAATTGTGATGTTGTGATATTTTGAGGCATTCTTTTCTCATTTTTTAAATCAGCAGATTGTTTCACAGCAACGCATTTTAATTCATGAAGATTCCATGAACCTGTTAAGTCTTTATACCTCTCCTTCTTTGCCCAACATCACCTTGGGACTTCCAGCAGTGACATCGCAGCTCAATGTAAGTCATTACCTGTCAGCCTGAGAGAGAATGTTCACAGTTTTTTTCATTAGATATTTATATTGGAAAAACGATGGAGTCAACTTTTCCTTCACTATTTCACTGAGTTGTTCAAAGAGGTTCTGTTTAATTTCTACTTAAAAATTATACTAATTGACATAATATCATATAAAAGTAATAACTAACGTTTGTATAATGCTCTAGAGCTTAAAAAGAATAAAATCACCTCCAGATATATTATCTTAATAGCACCACACAACCATCCCATGACACAGAGATTACAGTCCACAGGAGCAGTTGAGACTTGGAAAGTTTAAAAGCCCAAGTTTACAGAAAGCCAGTAAGTAGCAACCTGGAACTTGACCCTTGCTGAGAAGGGTAGCTTCTAAAACACAGCTGTGCCTTTATAGATTTATTTTGTATATAACTTTATTTTGGGAATTTAAGTTACTGACTCTGTGGTACTGAAGAATACATGTCTGGAGAAACTCTCTTAGAACAGTATTAAAGTATTCCCAGGAGAATCAAAGTGAATCAGTTAGTTTAAAAGTCCTGACAAACGGAAATAAGATCATTTGGAAGTAATTTCTCTACTAGCAGAAGAGAGCAGTAAGTAGTTATATTTATTTTATGTATATCCCCTAAAATAATATAAATTTTAGTCCTTGTAAAAGATTTGTAAGCTTTACCCAGAATAATTCATCCATAGATGTCATTATACAGATGTAATATGATACACTAACTCTAAGGGAAATTTGTCCTAACCCTTGTCACCAATTTTTCCAATCTTTCACAGCCAGTGGTCCACCACGTCCAGCATGTCAAACTCACATCTTTTGTAATATGCCCCGCATCAGAAAGTTGTGAAGAGTTGACCATTTTGTGCCTAATTTTAACTCCAGATTATAAAACATATATGTGGTATGCTAATATATGCACAAGCACAAAAGATAATCATATTTTAAATGATAAATTTTATCCTCGTGTTTAATATATACTGTAAAAATCAATCTAAGAGGCATTTTATTTTAGCTGGTATTTTTAATAAGTGTAATGTTATCTCATGTGGTACAAGGATCCTATACCAATGAGGAGAAAGCAAAACCTGGATTCTGTTTCATAACTGGGGACTGAAGAAGAAAGCTTAAAAATCCTGAATTCATGTATGCCCTGAAAATTACACATGAAGCATTTGTAAACAATTTGTTTTAGAGTAAAAGAATTAGGAATGAAATTAAACCTAAATATTCATGGATAATATTTTAGTGTCTTCACTTATTAAAAATTATTTTTTTCTTCTATTCCTATGTTCCCTATCTCTTCTGATGAAAAGTAAATACACAAAGCACAAAAACTTCTTATGAATAGGTATTTTATTCCCACTTATTTTTCTATGTTCTAAGGCACTCTTCTATGCTGATGCACACGTATACTATTTTTAATGTGGTCAGGGAGAATTTTTTTCCAAAGGACCAAGTACTACAGCCAAACCATTTAGTGTTTCAATGGCAATACAATTTGGTACCACTGAATAAATAAACCAATGTGGTTTTGATTTAAGTTTCATTTTTCCTTGCTTCCATTTTGGTGTGGATGAGGCCATCACAATTAATTTTTCAAGCTTAGCATTGCTTTGACCAAGGGATCGCTAATATTCCATTTCCCCACTGAATCGTGGGTAATTTTAAGGAAAAGAGGCCAGAACAAGGAGTCACTTCTAGATTAAACATTGCATTGACTTGCTCTGTGACTCAGACAAACCATTTACCTCTTTTTCTTCAATTTCTCCATCACTGAAAATTGCTTTGTTTCCCTGGTGCACAGTAATTTTGAAAGATGAAACGTGAGTTTTGAAAAGAAACACACCACAAAATTTTGAGGTATTAAACTTCTGCTTTTATAATACCAAAATGACCACCATTCATTAAGTTCTTTTAATAGGATAATTCATTATTGCCATTGATGATATAATTATTATTGCCTTATTAACTGTGTTACCATACATTTCAAGTTCTTAATAGCATTTTAATTTGATATCTGATTTCACTTGCAGTTTACTTTACTAAACAAAAGTATCTGGATGTCATTTTCAATATGTAGAGATGAGGGGCTCCTTTAAGTATTTATGTATATACATGTTTAAATCAAATTAATATGTATTTTGTACATCCTTTCATTGAGCTATTTAAAGAATTTTATTTAAAAAATTAAATATTGGAAACTTACAGCACTGTGAATTCATTAGAGGAAATATAGAGAAAGAGAGAATTGTTTCTTTTGCTTGAAACTCCAAAATTACAGACCATTTTATCTCAGCGTCTCAATCCCTATGATATGGTCTTTAGTTTAGCTGCTTGAATGAATTTTACGTTACTAAAATACCTTTTACTTAAACAGTATATTTTAACATAATTTTAAAAATAAATTTCCCATGTCTTAAGCCAGAATCAACATGCATTTTAATTTAATGTTAAAAAGTAATTTTTAAAGTTCAGTACAACCATACCCAATACAATCATACCCAGTATTAAATTATCTCCTCTACTTCAATCCTATTTTTATTTCTCGTTTGTTAATTTACTTCATCTAAAAGACATACTATTGACCATTTTCCCTACTCAGCCATCTGGTAAGATGGAGTTTTTGTTTTGGGAAATCATGGCATAAGAAACTCATCTGATGAGGTACAGACCTAATGACCTGACCCACATGGATGAAAGTAGAATAATATCTTTATTATTTCTTGTCACAGGCTTCAAATTCTCTCAAGGAAAAACCGAAGTGTGAGACACAGACGCTCAGGCAAGGTGTTCCTCTGCCTGGACAGTATGGGGGAAGCATCCCAGCATCTTCAAGCCATCCCCATGTCGCTTTAGAGGGAAAGCCCAACAGCAGCCACCAAGCTCTCCTGCAGCATTTATTATTGAAAGAACAAATGCGACAGCAAAAGCTTCTTGTGGCTGGTAATTAGCAATGGCATCATTTGCAGGTCATTTTAGAGCTTTTACCAGGATCCAATATAATGTCTCTTATCTCTTTAACGTATGGCCCTAGTAAAGATTTACAGTGTTGTACAAGGGTCTCTCCACACCATGTGCTGGTAGGAAAAGCTGTTATCCTTATTTCTTCCCCTAGAGCCACACACACAAAAAAACAACCCAACAACCTCACTTAACCTTCATACATACCAAAGTGGGCTACTGGTGAGTCTTTGTCAGATACATACCTGTCCCATGCTTCAGCGCTTCTGTCTCCCCCAACCTAGATTTCTGATGTTTGCCTGGTAGTATCACCACTTTTCATAAAATCTATGCTACGTATATCTATTTTCTCTGGCTTCTTGTCTTTTCTTAAACAAAAGTATGTGTGTGTGTGAGTGTGTATGTTTATATATCTCTCTATATATACATAAGAGTGTGCATATGTGTTGTTGTTTTTCAGGTGGAGTTCCCTTACATCCTCAGTCTCCCTTGGCAACAAAGGAGAGAATTTCACCTGGCATTAGAGGTACCCACAAATTGCCCCGTCACAGACCCTTGAATCGAACCCAGTCCGCACCTTTGCCTCAGAGCACGTTGGCTCAGTTGGTCATTCAGCAGCAACACCAGCAATTCTTGGAGAAGCAGAAGCAATACCAGCAGCAGATCCACATGAACAAAGTAAGCCCCCAAACCAAGTCCAAATGTCATAACCACCAGTGTGGAAATTAGGGATCTCTTCACTGATATGGATATACAAGAGGAGAATGTTGGCATTGGTCAGCAATGAATGATTGCCACTGTAGCCCTGCTCTCAGGGCTCAAGGACTCCATCACAATATCAGTGCTTTCACCATGATTACACTCATGGGACGTTTGGTTATAGATTATTGAGGCCTTCTGTGATGAGTATCTATTTTAATATACAGACACATACAGGCACAGGTGTGTAGAGCTCCATTATTAGTATACCAGAAAAGGCTTGAGGCAGAGCTGAATGTGCTGGATTGACACATCAAAAGTTTACACAGTTGCTGGCAAGTATGGCAGGGTTGGCCAGGATGGTGTTTCTCGGCAAGTTGGGTGCATCCAGTCCCACTTCATTCCAAAAAGTGTTCTTTTAAGCAGTTTGTTTTTGTTTTTGTTTGTTTGTTTTTTGAACCTTGTGCTAATTTATTTCTGGCAGCCTTTTTTGTGGCTGAAATGGACAACGGATGTCTGTACCCACCACATCCTCAGGAGCTCTTCTGCTGAGGTAACCACAAAGAAGCAGTGATTACAATATGATGATAGCAGGCAGGTCAGCAAAATATTTCTAATGAATTTGTAAGTGAAGTGATATTAAGGAACCAGGACTGTACAATTTTGCTACTACCTTCAGCTGTGGTGGGCTTACAAAAGCAGAATCTTCTCATTCCTGGAAAAGGTCAAGGTTCTATTCCCCCTCCTTTTGTACTGTGTCACTTACCTACATTTTATAGAGGCACAGGATCATTATATTGAGAAACGTCCTGTTTACTGGTCACAGGATTGCTAAAACTTGATTTAGAAACTAAATGCTTTATTATATGGTCATGGTAAAAAAAAAAAAAAATCCTCTTGGGAAAAGGACAGTAGTAGATGGAGATCTTCAACATGAGCTTGCGCTAGGGCAAGTGCAGCTAGAGATTTTCTCTTCTCTGTAGCATCCATCTTAACAAAGGCAGAACTGTGAAGGAAATACTATGTGAAGAACACCACTACTGAAAAGAAATTCCTCCATCCCAGCCTTCTGCTGTTATCAAGATTGATGTGTATGGGGAAGGTGAGGAAGGGAGAGCTGGCAGTAATGATATGCTCTCCTGCCCTCTTTAACCTTTATATTGTAGGCTCTTTCTGTGTCATCAGATTGACACCTGTTTATTTGCTACACTATGACTTTAAATTTGTCAAATTATTTTTTCAGCAAATCAGTCATCTGGGAAAAACCAACTTCCCCCTCTTATGTAATGGTGTAGTGCTCATTGACTTTGAAAGTGGCACTGCATATATTTGCTATATTATGACAGAGTTAGGTTTGTTTGTTTGTTGTGTGGTTTCTCAGAACAACTTAAAACTACCAGGTATTCTCGAAAAAATATCCAGCCTCCCTTGAGAGAAATATATGCTGAAGTAAAGATTTGGAATCTTGCATTTCACTTGATAATATTTTGTTCTGATATTAGGTTAATTTTTAAAATTAGTGTTGGACTGTAGTGACACTTCCTACCACTCTTGGTTTTATTTTTTAGAAATATGTGGACTTGCATATTCTACTGTGGGTAAATTGATCGTTTTGAAATCATGGTCTATAAATGGGTCCTATGAATATCTTTAAATATATTTTGGAATACATTTTTATGACCTACAGTTACCACTGTTTCAGACTCAGATGATATGCTAACACCAGATTATTCCTGTTTTAGTATTACACTTGATATTTTGACAGGCGAATGGTAAACCCAGTCATATGGAAGAAACTAAGATGAAAAGCAAGCATTTGCATTTTAGTAATGAGAAAAGCAAATCTTATCAGGACCTTCCCCCATGTGGAGTTGATTCCTTGGAATCTGTTAAATATTCCTCCAAAATTAGAAACAAACCTATACTTTTAGTACATGTTTGTACAGTGATTTGATTATTAAATCTTGTCTTAATTAGGCAAAATGAAGACCAGAAAACTTCAAAGTACAGTACTGATCTTTATATGTTAACCCCTCTCTGCTTGGGTGTTTAGAGTACTCAAGCAGGTCTCCACTTGGCTTTTCTCCAAGTATGGATTCCACATGTTTAATAAAGATGGCATATGCACATAGCATATTCTCCAGGTTTTCAAACTATTTCACCTGCCCTCTATTGTCTAAGGGAACAGAGATGAATGTTATTAAAGAAAATATTGAACCTTTGTCCTGTTCTAAAGTATTCACAAAAGAACCATCAAGAAGTGAATTGCTACTGTTTGCCTTTCCACATGAAGTGAAATTTATTTCACATTGAATCTGTGCCATAAATTAGATTCTCAAAGATAACAAGTTTCTATAGAATAATATATGTATGTGTACTCTCTTTAACCATTTAAAATTCCCACTAGTGCGAAATAACCAGAGAAACACTAATTTTCATCATCTTTTTCCAATTTCCATGGATGAATCTTTATTGCATCCATTCAGACTGGAGCCAAATAGTCAGCATCATAAAAACCTAGCCCTTATTCTTGAGATACTTAGTATAGCAGAAAATATAGGTGCACGTGAAGACATAGGTGAGCAGTTGACATATTTTAAAATGTCATTTGTTTTTATCCCATCAACTTTTTTACAGTTCTTTTTTGAGGAATGTAGGGAAGCAAAAATGAATTGTAAAAGAAAAGAAATAAGTAGGTTTATATCTAAATGATTGGCTTTCTTGGTATGAAATTTGTAATGGTATGTTTGAAATACTAGTAATCTTTAGAAGAAGAAGATAAAAACACACTTTTTGGAGCTTAGTTAATACAATGATCAACTTATGTTTTGAAGACTTCCTTTTACTATTATTGTAATGCCTTTATGAAAGCAGTCATTCATGTTCAGTATAACGATACTTTGTAAATGTTATTAATCATACTAAATAACTTTATCTACGTATTGCCTGATACTTTAAAGACATTTTCATGGGAAATTTGTATGACTTAAGAATTTTTTGCCTCATATAGTTAAGGTGTAGGCTCTCAAGAGCTTAGTGGTATGTGTTTATATAGGGTTTACAAAGTATTTGCATAGTTATATCTCCTGTTAAATACTAGAGCAAGCTAAAAAGGTGAGTGCTAGGCTGGAGAGGAAAATGTGTCACAATGATTATTCTCTGCACATCAGTTTGAATATTCTATATTCACTGAAAGTGTTTTAAACAATTTAACCATTAAAAAATCTTGGCTTATAATATTTTTTCTGCTTTTTTGGAGACTTTTAAAAATTCAGAAATGCATTAAACAGTTTTTATTACTAATATATGGTAAGTCTATGTAATTAAATTACCTTGAGCCTTTTCAAAAACATCAAGAGTTTCCTCATACTGGTATCAAAAGAAAACTGTTGCTTTTGCTTTATATTTTCTTTTTCTTATGGCAATAAAAAAGCATTTCTAAAATAGAATTTCCCCAAAATACAAAATAGCAAATGAAAAAAATAAATAGTGTATTGGTAATTTTCTCCTGAGCCCATTTCAAATTTAAAAATTGCCACAGATTTTTTTTTCTGGGTGAATAACACCATGATTGATGAGGGAAGAAAAACACCACAGTTACTTGCACGTTATAATGATTTCAAAGGAGCATCCTAACCACTGCCTAATTAAGTTAATAAAAGGGAAAATCCTAGGCATATCTCTATGTGACTAATAACAGATTTTTTCCCAAGTATCTGCCAGCATTTTTGTTATAAGTTTACCTAGATCTCTCCCCACCCCAAAATGACAACATTATTCTTTGAATTATTTCTGTATTATAATATAATAGAATAGCATCAATTCATGCCCAACAGTTTCTATTTTAATTAGAATTTAATACCTGTGTTTTCCATATTTATTCTATCAAATCCATATGCACAGTTATTATTAGGAAATCCTCTCTTCATTCATTGCTTATTAGACTGAAATACTAATATATTCATGTATCTTTTCAGCAAATAATTCTTGAATTATTGAAGTCCAGTTTGTGTTGGACACTATTTTTTAGGTACTAAGAAAACAGCATGCACTATTCTCATGGATCTTACATTATGGAAGAAGGGGAGTGAAACATTCAAGTAAACAGCAATGTGATGTGTTAAGTATTAGGATAGGGGATAAAAGGAAGGACATTGATTTATTTGAGGAATAACTTCACCCTCTTATATAATGGTGTAATGCTCCCTCTCTCCCTCCCTCCCTCCTTTCTCTCTCTCTTTCTTTCTTTCTTTCTTTCTCTCTCTCTCTCTTTGTAATATGCTATGTGATAAATATCGTATGCATTCCTATGACTGGATATCAGCCAACACTTTCTTAAAAACCCACATAAATCATGAGATGATATCTTATATATGTCAAGGTTCAGTCTAGATATAAGTATTTATTATATATTTATTACTATGATACTTAGGCATTTTGACATGAGTGCTATTTTATCATAATAAAAATATATCTAAGACAAGGCCAGTAAAGGAGAGGCCAAGCAGATGTCTTGTGTTGCCCCTATTAAAACAGGTAGACATTCTGCTCTGACAAGCAAGGCATGAATATAATTATGCTCAAATGCTGGATCAGAGCAAATGGGGAGTTTTCATGAGTTTTTGGAAGAGAATTTGACCCTTTATAGGAGTGTAGTATCTGTTGTATTCCTTTTCTTGACATAATTTTCTAATGTAAATGTTACATATTCTCCCTAACCCCTTATGATTCATACCACTCCCTGTCCCCAACCACCCATCCACAGCAACCCAAGCTAGTAAATATTCTTCCAGGCCTCAGGTCACATACATAGCATATGTTTGTGTGTGTGTGTGTGTGTGTGTGTGTGTGCGTGCACGTGTTCTTCTCCTTATAAAGTGTCCCTGAAGGCAGTTCTAATACAGAATTCCAAAACTAATTTTTGCTCTATTGAACTAAGTATATATTTTTCCAAGGAGATTAATTTGAAGAACAACAATTATATGGAGGTATGCATTCAAAAAAGTTTAGTTTTTGAAGTTACACTTCATACACGTATGCAAGCAAATACTATTCATGTTCACTTTATTCTAATAAATGTAATTATATTCATGGATTTCTTGTGGGCAGATTAATATTTTAAGTACAATTAGATGAGGAATCTGTACCAAATCTTTGCTTTTTCCTACACCTATTTTTCCTACTGTCTTCCTTCCTTCCTTTCTTTTATGCACTGTACATCTTGCCTTTTTCAAGCCTCTTGTCCATAGATGCCATAGGGATGCAATCATTTCATTAATACCAGCTACTATATACTATATACATGTATATATATATGATCTATTATCTATTATGAGATATACCATATTGGCTTTCTTGTTTATTCACTTCAACAGTATCAATTCATTTTTTATATCAGGAAAGTTCATTTTAACGGGCTTACATACTTTGACCATGGTAACATGGCTAGCCATTGTCACAGCTAGAATTCCAACATAGATTATATAACTCAAAAGCCTGTCCTTAAGCAGTCTTGCTTGTGGTTTCCGTATTGTTTTAGGCACCAAGCAAAAGGTAAGTTTTTCCTAATTATATTTTTGCCAAAGAAGTAGAACACTCACAATTAAAAACAAAGCAAACAAATAAAAAAGAAAGGTCATATTGTTTTTTGAGTTTCAGTTTGGATTTGCCAGCATGAAACAGTCCCTTTTCCCAACCCTGCCTTCCAACTTTCCATGCATTACCCTCCATCCATCTATTCACTTTGTCTTTGTTCATAGACCTGATGAAAGGATATTCCAAAATCCTGATGGATTACAAGGCTTTTCAAAGTGATGAAGCGTGAATGTAGTACAGAACCAACCTTATAGACAGTCCCCATTTTGTTTCTTTCTCGCATGCGGTCACGTTGCCGTCTTTTTAGATTGTACAAACATCATCTCACAGGAGTTCTAAGCAAGCAAAAAGCTGGAGATCTACTGACTTCATCAAGTTCAACTGAAATGCAAATATTGGCATCTCATCTATGGGTGGTTGGAAAATGCCTTGTTTTAAGTTTTGAAAAATGGATGAGTAGAAACTTGAACTGGGCTTTCATTTAGGAAAGCAGGCATTACTGTTGTCAGGTTGAATTTCTTTTTATCCATTTGACAGCTTGTTTCCATGCAGAGTCTTTTAATCACTAATTTAGAATTACATTTTGTCCATTAGATGGATAGTATGTCCAAAACTTTAGCAAGCATTGAAAAGCAGTCTTAATTTTATAACATTAAAAAGCCTTCTAGATTATTTATCTGTCTATGAACGTTTATAAAAGAAACTTTGACTTTATCCTTAAATAGAAGTTATTTTAACATGATTAGCCCAATGTAAACAGATCCTTGTAGATATGTAGGGGGCTTTAAAAAAAAAAAAAAAAACCACTTATTGCTGCTTTATTGGCTTACATCATCATAGAGAATTCTTATAGAAGCATTTCACCATATAATTACAAGTTGATGGTTTATAATATACATAAAATGGCTTGTTGCTTTATTCTTAAATGTGATGAAATGCTGTGTTTGGAAAAGAAACTAACTGGCCATTTCAGTGGATTAATGCATAGCATTCACAAACATTCCCAGTGTTGCTTCCATAACTTGAAGACCAAGGGAAAGTACCTTGACTTTCCCTTTTCACTCCACACTGTTAATCTAATCTGAGGCACTTTTATTGAATGGGAAAAAACAATAGTTGGACATTATTATGAGGTAAGAAAATAGGGAAAAGAAAAATACCAAGGGAATTACACCACATGAGTACTTTGACTGATGTTGATTCCAGGCAGTTCAAAGGGAGAGAGAAGCTAACTCATTTGGATGTGTCCCAACCCTGACAAATAGTTTCATTTGACTGAATGAAATACTTAAGTCTTGTTAAGGAATTTTTAATATAGCTAAGTGATTTGTGGACATGAAAATCACGAATACGTAGCAGTCTGTTTATATGTTTTCATTGCTTGTAAGTTCCTGATTTTAGTTCCTTTTTTCCTGCATCTTTCTGCTCTTTCTCTGAATACTTATGAAATCTGGGGGATTATAGTGCCTCTGAAATATCATTCGGTCTAGAGTATTCCCGTGCATTCAGGCTGAATCCCATATCCTCAATGTACCGTTACTGTCTAGTTTTTAACTTAGTTGTATCACCAGTCATGAAAAATCACATAAAAAATAATGTTCTGGCATGGAGTAATAGATGGCATTCCTTAAAGATTTATTAACAACCATTATGTTGCATACTGGAAATAAATAAATGAAAGCTTGTTATTTCCCTTGAATGGCTCACACACCTGCAAACAGATAATTATAATCAAAGATGACTCCATATAATGCACAGCCCATGTGGATTGCAAAATCTGGAATGCTTGCTAATCTTTCCAAGAGAACTTTCTGAGGTCTTGAACAATTAATTATTAGTTTCACAAATTTGGTCAAGGCATTCATCCTCTTTGTCCAGTAAATTCTCTAATGTGTAAGTCTTAAGGACTTACGGTGATGATAAAATAACAGGATATATCTGAAAGGGCTTTGTAAATATGGAAAGCACTACTGAAATCTAACACAGTATTTGTATCCTTATATAGCATTATAGTTCTGTTTTCCTTATTCTGTTAATAAAAAGTAGTTTGGAAGTACTAAAACACTTCCAAAAAACACATTCCCCCTTGTCTCAATATTCATTAAGCTACTTTGTTGTAAACCAAACACCAATCTCCCTTGTAGAGCTCTCATGCGTCTTCATACTATGTCATAGATTATCATGATGCAAACCTTGTGTTTTCTCTTTAAAACAATATAATAGTTAGTGATTGCTTTTTTGGTATTGAGGTATAATTTACATACAGTAAAATTTATTCCTTTTGCCATGCAGTTCAGTGAGTTTTTAAATTACAGACATTGTAGGTTTACATAAAACTCATGCAGAAAAGTACAGAGTTCCCATATACCTCCCCATGCACATATGTACACACTTTTTCCTATTACTAACATTTGTATTAATGTTCTACTTTTGCTACAATGGATGAAACTATTATTGTAATTATGGTAGTAACTATAGGCCATAGTTTATATAGAGGTTCACTGTTTATGTTATACAGTTCTTTGGTTTTTCAAAATTTTTATTCTGGTAACATATATACAACCTAAAATTTCCCACTTTAACCACTTTCAAATATACAATTCAGTGGTGTTAATTATACTCACAATGCTGTGCTACTATCACCACCATCATTACCAAAACTTCTCCATCATAATCAAGATATGGAACAGTTCTATCAACTTTCAAAATGCCCTTGTGCTGCCCCTTTATGGTCAATCCCTACCCATTTACCCAACCCTTGAAAAGTGGTTGAGTTTTTTAACAAGTAGGGAACATAAAACAAATCACAAGCATGGGGGATGGTGTATTTTAAGAGGAAACCATCATCAGTCCTGAACGACTTAAACCACAGAACCACTCAAGAAGAAGAGTGGCCACAAGCTGGACCAATCCCATGGACCTGCTGTCATTAGCATGCCTGGTATCTTAAAAAAGATTTGAATTAATAGCCAATCTTTAAAAATAGAAAGATTTCAAACAAAATATCCAGATTTATAGCATTTTCTGAAAACTCGGAAAGTCTGGCCTTAGGGGACCCACATATCCATGTGGCAATTATTATCTGGGACTAACTCCTAGACACCCATTTTAATTAGGGCTTGTACTGCTCTCCAGTTTACCAACACTAGAGATTGATCGATTGGGAGGAAGGGAGACGTTTATAAATCAAGTGATTAGAACGTCATTGGCTTTGAAATCTTGTCTTGACCGAGACCTACTCCAAAATCACCATGGGTCTATAAAGGAAATTTCCTCACTGTGCCTCCCATTTTCTTCCTTTACAGAGAAAAGGGGGAAAGTTTTGAAAGAAAGTGTACTAGCAACTGAAGATCTGACATGAGATTATTGGGAGGAAAATAATGTTTTATACATATCCAAAAGAACATAAAATCACAGTGTTGTAAAAGAAGGAAAAACGACTTGTTTGTGTTCTACTTAAGAAAAGCCCCTAAAAGTTCTTACACGCTATTGCTGATGATTTTACATTCTGAAACGTCAATATTCCTATTACCACTTTTGCCCATCTAAAATCTAGTCTTCTATAGCAGCCAGTGACAAATGCAAATGAAATCATGCCATGGGCTTGCTCCAAATTCTCCATTTGCTGCTTGTTTGTAGGATAAACTCCAAACATCTTTACATGGTCTGAAACACTGTCATGATCTGGCTGTTGCCTCCCTCACTGACCTCACCTCCTTCTCCTTTCACTCCCTCACTGAGCTCCAGCCATTCTGGCCTCTTCTCTGGTTTCGGAGAATCTCATTCTCCCTCCAGGGGTTGTGTCAGCTGTGGTTCTGTATGGAATTCTTACCCCCCAACTCCCCCCTGTCTGTCTTCCCATGACTTAGTCTTGCTATTGGAGTGTCTCTCAGCTCAAACCTTAACCTCTTCATAGGGGCCATCCCTGCCCATCCAAACTGAAGTAGACACAAACACCCAGACGCTCCCTCATCATTCTCTGAAGCATAAAGTTCTACTCTTCAGTTGTTTATTGTCTGTCCCCCCTACTGAGAGCTGGGATCTTTTGTAATTGGCCACTTTCTTCCCAGGGCCTGACATATAGTAGGTGCTCAATAAAAATTTGTTGAACAGATGAAAAGAGTGGCTGGCAATTTCTCTGAAATAGTTGGGAAGAGGAAATTTTTGGTCTGTTTTCCAGAATGGAACAATTATTTCAATTGCTGAAATATTACGGAGTTTAATCCCTTGTTACTTAATTTTTGTTCTTCTGACCCAAAACTCTAAAATACATAGCATTGTAAAGACATGGGGTATTTTGGCTTGAGGCCAGAGTTCTCTAAATAGACCTGTCGATTTGAAAGCCCTCCAAACTGCATGTTGTTTTTGAGAACATTTGGTGCATACCTAATTTATTTTGTGAATTGAGACAGAATTTTATCAATATTTTAAAATCCAGTTTCCTTTGGAGCTTATAGAAAAGTTTCATTCTCCAAGAGAAGAATTTTACATTTATATCAATGAAAAAATATCATGTGCTGTCACTATTCCCAAATAAAACCATCTTAAAATCTGAGGCAAAATAAGGAAATGATGAGATTGGTTGGAGGTCATTTTACATTGTTTAATAATCACATTCAAACACTCATGCTTACTGGTTTGTTGACAATTTCAAGAAATGTAATGTGTGTCAGAAATGGATTTACTCCATATATATTTAAAAGCCTTATTCTTACTTTACATTCTATATCTGAAGATATTTGTGGGGTCATGAAGGATTTCTGTGGTAAAAATTATAATTGTAGGTTTTAAGGATATTTTATTTAAAAGCATTTATTTTCTTATGTTGACTTGTATCAAACAATGTGTCTTAACACAGATATGAGCTTAATTTCCTAATGTGTAAAGATCAGGAATACAGCCTTTAATTAATATTTAATGAATTTCACATTATTTGCCAACAGAATATATGTTCTTTAACATGGAATGTAAAATACTGAAATTATGAATTTGCTATTATGACCCTATTAGGGATTAATGAGAGTTGAAGAATTTAGTTACAATATTTAAAAGTTTTAGAAGTTTAGTAGATTTTCATGCTATCTTGCCTGTAGAGTATCTGTGTGAGAGTATGGCTATAGACTGCCTATGGCATTCTTAGTGTTCTGCACAATTGCTATACAGTAGCATGAAAAATAAAGAGACAGACTGACAGATGAGTAAGAGCACAGATAAAAGGAGCAGGAGAAGCTGTGCAGCCGTCGTCATCTTCATCTCAGCTGGGTTCCCTACCAAAGTAACTCACCTGATGTCAAACAAATGGCACCTGGTGTGTTTAACAGATGGAGCTTCAGCAGTGATTCACAGAGGCTCAAGCATTTATCTGTCACACAAATGTTTTGTCTTGTGTTTTCTAGCTAGTAAGGCAACAGCTTGACTTTGCTGGGGGATCACCTCCAGATGTTCAACCAAAGAGAGACTCTGCTACCCCACTGAGAGTAAGCAGACATTTCTCCCTGCATCTGGGGCCACTCAGCAACAATACAAATTAAAAAGTGGTTAGTCCATACCATCGTTTTAATGGTCATATTTGTAATTATAAAACATATAGAAAACAACATAATCAGAATACTTACTTTCCTAATGAATAGTCAGAAACTAACAAATAACATTTTATTTTAAAAGTCTGAAATATTTCAAACCTGGCAGGCAGAACTTTTCTATGAGCTTAGCTTGTAGATTTTCCTCACTAATGTTAATTTTTAATTTTTCCACTTTGGCAAATTTGGCTGTTGTAAAAAATCCCATTCTAGTCAAAAGCCCAAAATGAGAAGTGTAGGCTAACTCCCTTTATGCATTTATTTTGCAATATCATTTACCAAAAGTCCCATTTATCTGTTTCATATTTTGTGAAATTTCACAAAAAAAACTTATTTTATTCCAAAGATAGAGAAAAAGTGGTAGCTATTGTTCATGTAGACTTTGACATTTGCTTCATAACCTTGGAGGAAATGTGTCAAAGCATTGCTACTAAGCATTAATTAAGTTTTCAGATATTTTTGAAGCTCCAACTATGTGCCATGCAATATTTCAGGTAGTAGGGATACGAAATGATGATCTATATCAAGCCCATGCTCTCATGAAATTTATATTATAGTGGAGAATGATAAACAGTATTGTGAACAAATGTAGCAATAAATATCAGTCAGTGATAAGGGATATAAAGAAAATATGTTAATGAGGTAGTAATGGAGGTGAAATCTGAGTGATTAGGCATGTAAGGATTTGATGACGTGAAGAGAACAAAGCATATAAAAAGACTCTGTTGTGAGAATAAGCTTGGCATGTTCATGGGAGAGCCAAAAGTGTGGTATAACTGAAGTGCATGAGGGAAAGAGGAAGGGGTACTAGATAATTTCAGAGAAATAAGTGGAGCTAGGTCAAAGAAAGGCTTTAGATTATGGTAAGAGGTTTGGATTTTATTCTAAGTATAATGCTGTCATTGGGAGATTGTAAGCAGAGAAGAGATTATTCATTGCTCTAGCTTATATTAATAATAATAGTAATTAAAATTGCTGTAAGAGAATGGACTATTGGAGGCCAAGATGGCAAACAGGAAGCCCAAACTGTAGGCTATTTTGGTAGTCCAGGCAAAAAATGGTGATATTTAGTACTACAGTAGTAGCTGCAAAGATAGAGAAAAGTGTCCAGATAAAGGCTGAAACTTGGAGGTTGAATTGCCAGGGGTTGCTAAGAGATTGAATAGAAAATATGAGTGAGAGAGAAACAAGGATAAGTTCTCTAGGCTTTTGGCTTGCTCAGTTGAATACCACTGTTTACTCAGATAAGAACAATTAGGTGAGTAATACATTTGGGTGGAAGGGGAATAAGGGTTATCTTTGAACTATTTAAAGTTTAAGATATCTGTTAGATATTCTAGACCCAAGTGGAGAAGTTAATTAAGTAGCTGAATATGCAAATCTGAAGCTCAGGAGAGAGATTGAAACTGTTGATACTAATTCAGTTGTCAGAGGAGAGAATATGGGATGGAAGGTATAAAAAGTTCTAAGCTCCTGTTCTTTTTCCTTATTTTAAAAATAATCACAAGTTCATTTTTTGATCTTGGAGAAGACTTGGCTTCTCTTGGGAAAATAGGGTTTGAAGAATGTTATGAAAAATGTTTCCAACTCCAATATTTTATATCTATATGGCTTGCACTCATAAGTTGGTGTTTTATGTCCAGTAAAGTTTCTTTATCAGACCATTAAGGAATTCTGCTGTTGGAATAAGATCGTTTTGCCATTTGGCCTTGTCCAGTGATCACAGCATTTTCATTCTGGCTTTTTTCTCCTTCGTGTTTCCTTTTGTACATCAGAAGTATAGATGAAGCTGAAAGCATTGCCTGGAGCAAAAACATTGTTTCTGTATTACACGCTGAAAATTGTTATACATGGTTTCATATATATAACTATGTTAGGAAGGTTATTAAACTGACCAAATTTGATTCATTGGAACACGTGATGTGATTTCTGGTTACTTCAGAGGCCTCAGAAATACATTAATAGGTCATATTTCAAAAAGCTCTCTGTTAAAATGTACATATGATGTTCTGGGAACGTTTGGGATTTTGTCATTATTGGAGATTTTCTTTTACTTATTTGCCATCTATGGGAACTTGTATGCCAATAAATTAAGACTCAGTTTGTCTGGTCTTTGGCAACACCAGCATTAGTGATATCAGTCTCTTAAAGATGCTATGGTTTTGTCTTATTTTTTTCTTTTACTAAAATGCTCCTTCTCCACTCACACCTATTAATATCCTACTTATATAGCCATTGGATTTGTCATCTATGTAGTCATTGACCTTGACAAGAGGGATTTTCGTCACATAGTGATGATGAAAGCCTAGTTGGCATAGATTGTAAAGAGAATGGTAGAAGAGAAGTGAAGATAGTGAAAAGAGATAATGCAAGGAGTTTTACTGTGAAGGCAAGCTGCATAATGATAGGGGTGGGGTGGGAGGCTATATTCAAGATGGATGATATTACTAAAAATGCACTACACACAATATCCCATCAGAAAGAGAAAATGTGTGAATGCAGGACAGAGTAGATATGGGCAGACTATGGGCAGTGAGGGTTGGCAGTGAAGGTTGGAGGGCCATGCTAGAGTTGAGGCAATGGTAGGTTCAGAAACTCTTGGGAATGAGTGAGAAGAAAGGAATGAAGTTTGACATTGAGATTTAGCTTATCAATAAAGACCAGGTCTAGGGTCTGATCCTGATGTTGGAAGCTGAGTTAGAGTGGAAGACAAGATCATAGGAGGTTAGGAGCTCAAGGAATTGAGAGGCCATTTATAAATCAGAAATAAAGGGGAGAGAAACAGGAACAGAAAAGTCTTCTTACTTATCTGGTGGCGTTCGTGGTTTCCTCTTGGTTATTATATACTCCCTGACTGTCAAACATCCAGAAGCTGTCTAAGGTGTAAAGTCACCCTCCAGCACAGGGACCCGGACATGGCATTTCCTGGACATTGGCAGCGTGCTCTCTGGCTGACCTTTCATGACTAGCCCTCAGCTCCTGTCCTCGGGCCATTACACCATATAGTGGGTTTTTTGTTTGTTTTTTGTTTTCCCTGCTGTCTCCACAGAGGCTCTTGGGCGCAGGACCTTTTGAATGCCTCTCTGTAGTGTCTGCTTGACTCACAAGTGTCCTTGGCCCACTGACTCTGATGAGCATTAAGTTTATTCTGAGCTAAGCTCTGGCAGTGTGAGAGGAGTTCCTACCACTTAGCAAACATCCATCCAGAAGATGATTTGTCAGCAGTGCTCTTGAAAATGGTCACTTTGAAGGGCTCTTCCAGCTTCCCTCACCTAGTTAATATCTCTTCCCAAATAAATCCCTTCTCCTCACAAGAGCCTCTTGCCTGCTTTTGTATTTAGTCTAAAGGTGAATGATAGAGATAACGGTTGCAGCACCAGCAGGACTGATGGGCTTTTATAGAATGTGTGGGTGTTTGATATCAAGAGTTATTCCCTCTGTGTCTCAGCCAAAACTCAGCAATATACAACTTTTCATTTAAAACCCTGTTTGTTTTCTTTGGTGCTGGTGTGTTGAACCTATTTTTTCTCTAATAGAAATGCTAAATATGGTGCTAAAAGTGTGTAGTCAAAGTTCAGGATAATTATGTTGACTCTTTTCTCCATAATCTCTGAAGTATGGCAAGTATTGCATATTTAAGACAGGAAGATCTGATTAGCTTTCACAATTGGTATATAAGTCCTGCAAAGAGCTACCTAAAAACCACTTAAAGACATTTAAAGCATGCTGTGATGAATGTTCTCCCTATACTTTCCAGGAATAATAGAATTTAGAGTTATGCACAAAGGATATTAATATTTAAATTTGCTTTCTCCATTTTTATAAGAGTTGTGATAGATATATGTTCTCTTAGCTTGAACATGTCTGACTTAGGTTTAGGGGTATTGAGGTTATGTATAACTTACCCTGTGATATATTTTAATTTTCTAAATTCTCATTCTCCACCCAAGTATATTAAAAACCGTGTCACTCTCTCCAACATCATCTTACAGCACTCTTCCCCTTACTTCCTGTGGTCAAACACTATTGGCTTTATATCTGCTGCTCAAATACACTTGGTTCCTTTCCAATCCAGGGTCTCCACACACTGTGCCTTCTTCCAGAAATACCCTCCACCCTTATTTCCACTTCTACCCATACCCCTCTCACACATCTATACAACTTGTTTTCATCTTTCAGGCTTCATGTCTCAGTCTAAACACATCATGTACTCAATGAAACCTCCCTTAATATTCCCTGCTCCCACACCTGTGGCAACGTGTACTCTTAAAACACCCTGTTTCTTTCTTTAAAGCATTCACCATACCTGAAAATAAGGAAGTTTGTTTATGTATTTAATGCCTTCCTAACACACTAAACTATAAGCTCCATGAAGGCAGGACAATGGCTATTTCTCCAATGCTTATCATGGTGTCTTGAACATAATTGGCACTCAATATTTGCTCAAGAAATTATAAAAGAACTCTTGCTAATTTTACTTACACTGAAGTAAACGTGTATTGGTGACTTTGTCAGCATTTGCAGGACCATTTGATGTTGTGTGAACTGGAGAAGAATCTATAAGCCTAAAGAGGTTAAGGTGCCCTTCAAAGATTGAGTACCATGTATTCAACCTTTAAAGCATGTATTTAGTTTTAAGAATATAGTCAGGTGAGAGTGGGAGGTAAACTTGAAGTTTACATGAAAAGATCTGTATCATGATTTTAGTGGTGGTATTTCTAAGTGTACTACTAGTTATGATAATTGGCATGTTGCTTGCATATGCACTGACTCAGCAGAGAATTGTAACTGCTGTTCAAGGACTGCAAATGATCAGTCAATAGGGCCACTGTCCAAAAAAAGAAAAGATCTATGTGAGATGAAGTTGTCTTGAGAATTTTTCCCTATATATTGGCTTTTGGACTATGATAATTGGCTAGTTTAGTTATATTGTCAATCACCTTTTTAGTCATTAAGAATTAATTCATACACATCTGAAGATTATTATTTAATTAAAATAAGTAAAAGATCTAAATAATGAGTCAAATTAAAAGATAATTTTGTTTCCTTCCTATTAATTTCCATATGGGTATATTCATAAGACATTTTTAGCATTGTCAAAATTTTAAGAAATTTTGTACCTTTCCAAAGTAGAAAATTAGACGACATAAGCACAAGAAAATTAGATAAACAAGAAGGACATCAGCATTTGTTCTTTGGGTTTTGTGGTGGTTAACATTCATTGAAAAATGAGATTGAGGAAATTTTTCTTTACCCCCTTTCCTCTTTTGAGGAAAGTATTATTTCCAGGTTTATTTAGATTAAATTGATTCAGTAAATCCTGTTCTTGTGAAAGCTTCATGGTTTCCATGGGAAAAGTTCATTATTTACATTTTCTCCCATTTTCTAAGAGCATTAAAAAGTAATTCATTAAAAAAAAAAAAAACCTCGAAGACCTCATTCTTTGCCTACCACACCAATACTATATAGAAATGATGGGGCATCTTCAGATTTAGCCTTGCGGAGGGAGCTTGTTGCAGACAAGTTCGTTCTGAAATTGACGTTTAGTGATTAAAAATCAGAATGTACAGAATTCGTTAGAAATCAAGTTGTATTTTGCTTCTCTATTATCGCCAAGAACTACTGAATTTTGAACCCCTGAACACTCTCTTCTAGCTGCTTTCGAAATCTATTGAACAACTGAAGCAACCAGGCAGTCATCTCGAGGAAGCAGATGAAGAGCTTCAAGGGGACCAGGCGATGCAGGAAGACAGAGCGCCCTCTAGTGGCAACAGCACTAGGAGCGACAGCAGTGCTTGTGTGGCTGACACACTGGGACAAGTTGGGGTTGTGAAGGTCAAGGAAGAACCAGTGGACAGTGATGAAGATGCTCAGATCCAGGAAATGGAATCTGGGGAGCAGGCTGCTTTTATGCAACAGGTAATAGGCAAAGATTTAGCTCCAGGATTTGTAATTAAAGTCATTATCTGAACATAAAATGCCTTGCAGGTTTTGGTAAATGGATGTCTTTTCCTATCAGTTTATAGCTCTGGATGCTTTTAGTGTTTAAGGAATCTTAGACAGTTATATGTATTTATCTATATAGAGATCTCTCTGTATACAGATTTCTATATAGATATCGAGGTTTCATTGAAACTCTACTGGCAAGCAAATACCTGTTACACTAAAATTATGCGACATGAGTGTCCGAGTAATTAATAGGCTTTATATTGTTCCCAAAGCCTGTCATACCAATTACTTCTAAGGAAAACGAACTCACTGTTGTTTTTAGCTTATTTGTTGAGATCAGCAATTGCTGGATATAATTTCCCAGTCTGATCAATGAAGCATTCTATTCGTTTTTTGATTATTTTTGGACATGCTGAATGCAATTTTCACATCACTATACATAATGTATCATATCACAGTCTTGAACACTGTTAAAGGTAGTCTGTCCCTTCCTTCTCTCCTTTTTGTTAAGTAGAAATGTTCTGGTTGCCCTGCCAATAGCCTTAGGTTTGGGTATATATTGTAACTGAAAATATTAGGAATAGAGGTGATTTTAAATTTATAGATGCAAATTGCAGAACTATTTTAAATATTATATTATGTCTCAGGTTGCACTGCTCATTTTCCTTTAACCTTGTGTTATTTGATGACACTGTCTCTTGAAAAAAGATCAAATGAAGCAGATGCAAATGTTGGCAAGAAATAATGTGTGGCTCTATGGTCCAATCAGATACTATATTGTATCTACAATTGCAGAAAACACAGTAACAGTATGATTGTTATCTGATATCAAGTAAAAAATAACTTTTAAAGAACTATCACATTTATGATCATTATCACTATGATCTCTTAAGTATAATTCTGTAATGATACGGCATATAACATATCATTTTGGCAAATAAAAAATTAGGAAAGCTAGGTTAAATTAAAAAATGTGCTTTACATAGCACACCTTCATAAGGACTATGTCCTTTGATGAAATACAAACAATTTTAAAGGCAACAGAAGACCATGTTTATTGAAGTCAGTTCTTTGTCAGGTTCCTGCTGTTCTACAGAAAAGTAATATTGTGAGGCCAAACAGGAAATGCCTTGTGGAAACAGGAAGTCCAAATGATTCATGAACTGAGGAATGTAGGAAAAAAAACCTTGAGGATAGTGTTTTACTCTTTCTGTTTTTAAAGGGCACTCTACGAATTGATTTATTGTCTAAGAAAATAACACCACAAGTAGGGAAATTGTTAAGGAAGCTTTTCACTGAAACATTTCCTTCATATTCCCTTTTGATATTTTTATCTTGTTTTATAGGTTTACTTTTGTTAAGCTAGTTAATGGTTCGTTGTATTAAGACCCCTTTAATATGGATAATCCAAATTGACCTAGAATCTTTGTGAGTTTTTTTCTATTAAAATATTTATATTTCTAAATCTGAGGTATTTTAAGGTGTAGTATCCTGTTTCAAAGGAGATATAGCGGTTTTGCCAAATGTAGACATTATTCAACTGTATGTTATTGGCACGTGTTGTTTACATTTTGCTGTGACATTTAAAAATATTTCTTAAAAATGTTACTGCTAAAGATACATTATCCTTTTTTAATAAGTCTCCATTCAAATTAAATTAACATAATTAGAAGTTAGAAAGTTTAAAACTTTTCCATATAATGAAAGTCCTTCTGATAATTTGACAAACAGCTATAATAGGCAACACTCCTCATCACCAATATATTTTGTTAGTATATTCCTTCATATTAAAATGACGTTTTGTCAGTTGTTTTGCATTAAAATATGGCATACCTAAGATAAAATTGTGTATTTTTCCATCTCATAAATATTCATTTTTCTTCAGTCTTTTTTCAATCTCATAAAAAAGGGATAGTGCATCTTTTAAAATACATTTTATTTGGGGAGGAACATGTGGCTGAGCAGACTTTTGTATAATATTACTTAAAAGATATGTAATCACACAAAAAACTATTTTTTATAATGTCATTGGAGAGAGTTTCATCAGTACAGTTGGTGGACTTTAATTGTTTGAATTTGATATTCTTTGAATTTAAAGAAACTACCTGGAACCAGTGAAAAGGAAAGCTGGACTTAAATAATCTTAGACTTAATTAATAAATGTCTCTTACTTTTAAAATCTACTGTATTTATTATAATTTGCACCCTTGAAGGTGATCTCTTGTTTTGTGTTGTAAATATATTGTTTGTATGTTTTCCTTCTTGCCTTCTGTTATAAGTCTCTTCCTTTCTCAAATAAAGTTTTTTTTAAAAGATCCCCTTTCATACATTTGGCTTTGTGTAAACTTGGTATATTTAATCGAAGTAGAAGCTTGTACACTAGGTTTCATATACCAAAATATATTGCCATTCTTTGTTGAAACAAGAAAATAAAGATATTTTGAGCAGTTACCTCTAATACTATTAAAATAATAAATCTACCAGTATTGACTTTAAACTATTTACATCAGCCATTATCAAATAAATAACACATGTAAAATTTCTTGCATTAGCATTTTCCCAATGTGACCTTTTTTATGATATATCATTGGTACTTAAATTAAAATGTCAACTTCTAAATATAAATTTTTCTATAAACAGATGTCAATTATTAGTTTTGTCTCAAGTTTTTAAAATTATTTTTTAAAATTTTAGCATAATCCCTTGACTATAACAAGCACTCAATAAATATTTAAATGAATAATTTTCCATGTATCATATTAGTTATGTCTATTAAAGTGAGATCCTGACATCAAATATAAAGAGAGAGTACATAACTTTAAAGAGAAATGAGTAATTAAATTATATCCCCTTATATGGTAACAATCATTGTAATATTAGTGTGAAGCATCAGGAGCCTAACTCAGAGTAAAGTGGACTGTACTATATATATATATCACATGGGCCATGACATTTCCTTCTTCTCTTCTGATCTGATGCTAGCAAAGCTTATCAGTCAATATGTCATAATGTGTTACTATGTATTCCATTTAATAGGTTAAATGTAATTGTTTTATATTCTTTGGTTCATTTAACCTAAATTTTGTGTCATAAATAAAAATTAAAGTTATTCTAAGTCACAACAATATTGCAATAGAATGTTCTGAGTTCTAAAGCTGTAATTAAAGACTATTATAAAATAGATTATCAATCCATAGTGCCATTTTTGATAATTTGGTTGGAATTGTGTAAATATCATTAATGCTACACATAATTTCCTGAAATTTATCTTTGGACTGTAAAATTGAAGGTTAACTTTGTACTAAAGATTATCAAAAAACAGCTAGAGATTCAATTAAATAATGGCTTTACACTGTATATCTGATTTCCAAGGTGTAATATAAAGTAACTATGTTAATAGGAAACACCAATCTAATGTTAGAAACGTTTTCCCCAGAAAAAATATTTTCACCAGGGTTTGTGATAAGTTACTATTAAATTTGCTCTTCTGGCAGCAGGCTGTCGCCTTCTCCTCAGTGAAAGTGGTTGCTGAAGCGGAGACTGCTATTTTTCATAAGTCAGAGGAAAACAGTCTTTAAGAGATTTTTATATTGCTTCAGATTCTGTTTTCTTTCTGCAAAGAATGTTAAAAAGGCATTCAGGTTTAAAGTTTTTTTTGGAACCTAATACTCAACAGATATAAAGGTGGACAACATAGTACTTTGTTAATTTGGTATTTCTTTGTGATTTTTCATATAATCAAAGTATTCAACTGTAAATAATTGTAGTAGGTAAATAATGGTAATAGATATGCCATTGTGGATGTGCAGTTGTGGGTTTACAATTATTAGTTAAAGATTAAAATTGTAAACAATTGTAGTGAGGAACTTGGAGATGCCAGAGAAGGTACCATTTGAGAGCTAAATTACCATTCTCTTTATTACTGATAATTCCTCCATTCACTTTCAAGGAAAATTAGAGAATTTAGGCCAATAAAACAGGATAATAGTGCTGGTGACTTTTCAGGCAGTCTAAGATCATCTTTAGATTTTATAAGTTTGCTATTCTCATGGATACATCTCATTTTGTAAAAAAAAAAAAAAAAAAAATACCTTCTTTGAGGAGTGTAAACTATAGAGTTTGGACAATGCAACATTGTTGGACCATGTTGAATTATAAGACTTTTACTTTTAATTATTGCAAACATAGAATATACCAGGTATTGTTGTAAGCATTTTACATTTATTAACTCATTTAGCCCTCACAGCAACCTTGTGAGAGAACTGGGGCACAGAGAAGTTAAGTAAGGTCAAGTCACCAAGTTACCAAATGGCGGTCTAGCTCAGTCTAGCCCAGGCATTGACGTGCCAAAGTCCTTTACCCATGCACTGTTTGTGCAATTTTTTGTGTGCCTAACCTCCCTCCATTCCTTCTTTTCCTCTCTTCTTTCTTTTTCTTTTCTTTTCCTTTCTTTTCTTTTCTTTCCTCCCTCTCTCCCCTCTCTCTTTCTCTTTCTCTCTTTCTTACTTTCTTCCTTTATTACATTCTTTCTGTTTATTTTTCTTTTTCTTCCACTAGCATTTACCAAACAGTTTTGAAACAATTATCTTTTTTGATCATTTCTGTAGACTATATAATTCAGACTTTTTTTTCTAATACAACAATAAGGGATCTGATTCTCGCACATATTGTGCTCAACACTTTATTAGCAGCAGAATTTGTGGGCTTCTTTTTTCCGGAGCCAGTCTTCGGTGGGGTGAGACAGATTGACTCCTCTCAGGGTTAATTTTTGGGGAGGGAAGGAGAAAAGATTTCAACCAGTTTATAATTCTTCTTCCCTACCATTCTCCTTTATTCCCCAGACAAGGCAAAAAGTCTCCAATTTCTAAGGAGGCTTTTAAAATTTTGGACACATCCGGGGTATACTTGATAATTATTTTGACCTAAAATAGCCTAAAATGTTATGAAAGGGGGATATACGGAAATTTGTCTTGACTTCTAGAACCCCTAGGTGGTCTTCCTAACTGAAAGATGCATAAAAATCCTCTTGAAGGATACTCTTAACAATTCAAATCCTGACCACAACTTCAGAGGTTCTGATTTTTGTTGTCCTGAAATAGAGCATAGAACTCTGTATTTTTCATTGCCCTTTGGGAGAGTCTGATGCACAAATACTGTTTTTGAGACAGCCAGGCCCCTAAACCACTTCCTGAAATATGGCCCAATTTTTAATGGCTTTTACCTAAAATCCTGAGGTAGTTTTGTTTGTTTTTTAATAATGGTCTTTCTGTATGGTGTGGGATGACACTTCATTGTTGTTTTGATCTGTATTTCCCTAATAGCTAGTGATGTTGAACATCTTTTCATGTGTCTTTGACATTTGTATTTCTACTTTAGAAAATGTCTATTCAATTCTTTTGCCCATTTTTTAATTGGGTTGCTTGTCATTGTGTTGTTAAGTTGTGTGATCTCTTTATATAACACGGGGATCAATCCTTTGTCAGATATTTGGTTTCCAAAGATTTTTTTCCCATTGAGTTGGCTGCCTTTTCACATTCTTAACAAAATCATTTGAAATACAAAAGTGTTTAATTTTAAGGCAGTCCCACTTATCTATTTTTTTCTTTTGTTGCTTGTCCTTTGGGTATAAGGTCCAAGAAACCACCACCAACCACAAGATCTTGAAGATGCTTACCTACATTTTCTTCTAGGAATTTTATGGTTCTAGTTTTTATATTTAGGTTCTTGATCCATTTTGAATTAATTTTTGAATAAGTTGTGAGATAGGGGTCCTCTTTCTTTTAGTTTTACTTTTTTTTAATGAGGTTTAGGAAATTTAAAACTGATATATGTGGCTCACATTTCAAACTTGCATTTATATTTCTATTGTACAATGATGCATTAAATGGTCTTCAACTTATTTTATGTTATGTTAGTTGATAGATTTCATCACATCGTTTTGGAAATACGTGGGTGATAAGTGAACAAATGAATATTTCCTCTTACCAGTATCTTTCCATTGCTGTTAATCAGTCTAACATAAAGGCATAAAATGTTAGTGTTAAACCTGAGGCATCTTACTGTTTTAAAGGTTTAAATATCTCTTTCTTCTTTACCTTAAAGACAACTCAAGGTTTAGCAAATGTTTTATTAATATTAGTTGTAAGGCAATTCACCTATTGCTCTACTCTTACCTAAAAGATAGCAAAATTCATTTGCAAATGTACTATATTATTCTGCTATCCTTTTCTGTCATTGGAATGTCCATTTAGACACTTGGGATAGATTATCTTGCAGTCATCTTTGATTAATTCCTCTCCCTTATCTCTTATATGCAACTGGTTCTTCTATTTCTGATTTCAAACCGTCATATCTCTTCACTTTCCCATTGGCTCTTCCCCCACCCCCCAGTAGACTAATTCATACTCATGCCAATTATGCTTTTATCATTGTGTCAGCCTGCTCCCCAAGTAAGCATGATCTTTAGCCTAATTTTATTTAACTCTCTAATATTCCTACACCATTTCCCATTCTCTGTGACAGAAGCTATAGTAATTCTTTCCTAATTATTTCATCTAAATGGTATCACTTAGTCCTTATGATTCGACCTTTATATACTCTGACCAAGCCCTCCCCCCTCCCAGTGTAACTTAATCACTTATGCATAGCAAGAGTCAAGCAATCACTGGAGGCTCCAACCCCGTGCTTTTCTCCCTATCTGGAAAGACTTTAACTTCCTTTTCTAAACCCTACTCTTCTTTCTCCTTTATGCCCTAACACATTTCTTCAGTCCACCTGACTTCTCCAGTTGACTTGCAATCAGTTCCATACACCTTATATTTAATTCTTCTGTAGTCATTACATGTGTCATCATATATTGTTGTCTTTTGAAGCAAGGGACAATATACTATACCATGCTCTTCATTAATATTAACACCACAAAGGGAACCTATGAAATGTTCAACTAAACTTCATTTCAACGGTTTTTGTTTTAACATTTCTCTTATTCAGATATAAACATTTTAAAGGCCATTTTCCTCTGTATTATGATAATATGCTAACTGGTGTTTTCTGTGTGAAATGCAGAATCATTTTTTACTTGAAGGATTATTTCTTGTGCTGGATGTCCTCATTAGTAACATTTTCTTTAAGAGGCTCTAGTAAAAATGGTTACTATTTAATTTTCATTGTCATCTAGTGGAAATGGTTGAAATTTTTCTTGAAAAATTCAGTAGTTGACATTACTCTTAAATGAACAAATTTTGTTTAATTTCTGTTCATACATGAATCATTGATTCATTCTCAATTGATTATTTACATTGTAATATCTGGCATACATTTTTAGATTAGAATCCAGTATCTCAAATAATTTTTTGGCCTTATCATAGTGTTAATTTTTGTGTTTCCATGTACTTTGCAGATAATTTTTGAAAGTTTGAGCTTGGAAAGAAGACAAGATGACTTATATTAATCTCAATCAGAGAGTGAATCAGCCCCTTCTGTGTGCAAATTTAAATAAAAACAGCTATCACTGAATGTGAAAATTGATGTGTTGTTTTAACTAAGTACACGTCAAATGTTGAACAGTGGCATTTTGCACTGGAGCTGCCTATTAGGTGTAACCATCTCGTGGTTAGAGTGCTGGTTCTGGAGTTAGACTCCAGCTTCATCACCTACTAACTACCCCATATGGAGCAAATTATATGGTTCTGCCAAACCTCCATTTACTCATTTGTTAAATGAGATTAACAGTTGTAAATTTTTGATGGGTTGCTGTGAGATTTAAATGTCCCAATCCACAAGTGTCTAGCATAATGGGAGTGCTATTAATATCATTATTAATATCTTCTTGGTGCTTTAGTAACTTTGTTCTCCTTTGTAGGAGCCTGCCTCACACTCACTTTCACATTTTAATAATGAATAATTTTCTCTTCAGTAAATGAAAATCCCTAGTACAGTGCTTCCAACCTTTTTGACGGCTCAGCACACGCAGAAGGTAGCAATATATACACAGCCTAGATCACTGCAGGAGCCTGCTCGGACTGTTCCTGCTTTCCCAAGGGCTGATAGCAAACTGTTTAGAATCAATTCAGCTGCAACCCATTCACAACTTATGAGACAGCATCTAGTTTTGTGAAATTCTTTGGGGTACCCTGTGAATGCATTACTCTTTTTTTCCCTCTCCTGTCCTTTGCATTTTATCTCATTTTACTATAAAACAACCCCAGGATTTTTTCATTGATTTCAACTAAGGATTCATCAAATTTAAACCAATTCTTTCTGTGACTGATCAAGATACCTCCATTCCATAGAATTGTATTGAGGAAAGATTTTGATCAGAGGCTCTTCTGAGAAGATTTATCTATACACAGGGCTCCTATAACTTTAATTCCTACCTCATTATCAGCACCAAACCCATCAACCAAGAAGCAAAAGTCAGAAGACTACAAGGGACTCTCGTCACATTTGCATGGAGCTCTGCCTTTTCATTGGAGTCAGTGTGGAATGAATAAATAATACAAAATTTTTCTTTATGCCTTTTAACAAACCCTGATTTTTTTTTCCTTCCTTTTTCTTTTTTTTTTTTTCTTTCTTTCTCCAGTTTAGTGAATACTGTAAGAACTTGGAAGGAGGAATCCTGCAACGTTTTCTTGATCTTAAGCAAATTGCTTCCTGGTTTTGAATAAGCCATTAGTTCTCTCTCTATTACTTTCATTTAGCATGATAAGGATTAAACTTACTTTACACTATATATTTTTTTTTGTTAGAGAAGCAGTGGGTTTACAGAAAAATCATGCATAAAATGCAGGATTCCCATATCCCACTCTATTATTAACACCTTGAATTGGTGTGGCACATTTGATACAATCGATGAAACCACATATTTATAATTGTGCTATCAACTATTGTCCATGGCTTAACTTTGGGTTCACTGTATTGTGCGGTTCCTTGGATTTTTTTAAAAAAGGTATATATAACCTAACATTTCTCCTTTCAACCACATTTAAATATATAATTCAGTGCTCTTAGTTCACAATGTTGTGGTAACATCACCACCACCCATTACCAAAACTTTCCCATCATCCCAGATAGAAACTCTATATACTGTAAGCCTTAAGTCCCTATTCCCCAACCCTTTCCCATCCCCAGGTAACCTAGATTCAGATTCTATAAGTTTGCTTGTTTCGATTATTTTATATCAGTGAGATCATGCAGTATTTGTCCTTTGGTGTCTAGCTTATTTCACTCAACATGATGTCAAGGTTCATCCATGTTGTCAAAACTACCAGAATGTCATTCTTTTTTACAGTTGAATAATATTCCATTGTGAGAATATGCCACATTTTGTTTATCCATTCATCAGTTGATGGACACTTGGGTTGTTTCTGTCTTTGGCAATTGTCAATAATGCCTCATGAACATTGATGTGCAAATATCTGTTCAAGTCTCTGCTTTCAATTCTTTTGCATTTATGCCTAGAAATAAAATTACTGGGTCATATGGTAATTCTATACTTAAAAACCTTCTGAGGAACTGCCAAACTATCTTCCACAATGTATGTACCATTCTATATTCCCACCAGCAATGAATTAGTGTTCCTATTTCTGCACAATCCCTCCAACACTTGTAATTTTCAGAATATTTTTCAATAGTAGCCATTCTAGTGGGTGTAAAATGGTATCTTATTTTGGTTTTGATTTGCATTTCCCTGATAATGTGGAGCAGCTTTTCATGTGCTAATTGCACATTCATATATCTTCTTTGAAGAAATGTCTATTCAAGCCTTTTTCCCATTTTTATGTAGGTTGTTTCTCTTTTTGTTGTTAAGTTGAAAGATTTATTTATATTTTCTAGATATTAAACACTTATTGTATGTGTGGTTTCCAAATATTTTCTCCCATTGTAGAGGTTGTCATTTTACTTTCATGAGAGTCCTTTGATGCACAAAAGCTTTTAATTGTGATGGTGTCCCATTTATGTGTTTTCTTTTGCTGCTCGTGCTTTGCATATAATGTCTAAGAAACCATTGCCAAACACAAAGTCCTAAAGATGCCGCTCTACATTTTCTTCTAGGGCTTTTATAGTGCTGGCTCATACATTTAGGTCTTTGATCTATTTTGAGTTAATGTTTGTATATGATGTGAGGTAGGTGTCTACCTTCATTCTTCTGCAAGCAGAGATCCAGTTTTCCCAGCACCATTTGTTAAAGAGACTATCTTTTCCCAATTGTTTTTTGTCCTTCTGCCAGTAACAGGTTGTTTTGATTACTGTGGCTTTGTAATAAGTTTTAAGAATGGGAAATGTGAGACCTCAAACTTCATTCTTTATCAAGATAACTTTGGTTATTTGGGACCTCTTCCGTATAAATTTGATGATTGACTTTTCCATTTATGCAAAGAAGGTTGTTGGAATTTTGATGGGGATTGTGTTGAACCTGTAAGTTGCTTTGGGTAGAATTGACATCTTCACAATATTTAGTCTTCCAATCCATGAACACAGAATGTGTTCTGATTTCGTTTGCAGTTTTGTGTAGTTTTCTGCATACAAATCCTTTCATCCTTGGTTATATTTATGTCTAGATATTTGATTCTTTTTGTTCCTAATGTAAATAGATTTTTTTTAAAAATTTTTTTCATTATTCATTGTCTCTATAAACACTACTGATTTTTGCATGTTGATATTGTACTCTGACACTTTGCTGGTTTCAATTATTAACTCTAGGAGCTTGTTTGTGCATTTTTCAAGGTTTTCTGTATATAGGATCATGTCACCTGCAATCAGGGAAAGTTTTACTTTTTCCTTTCCAATTTGGATGCCTTTTATTTCTTTTCCTTGCCTAATTGCTCTGGCTGCAACTTCCAGTAAAATGTTGATTAATAGTGGTGACAGTGGACATCCTTGTTGTGTTTTTTATCTTAGAGGGAGTGTTTTCATTTTTTTCTCCATTAAGTATGATGCCTTTCACGTATGTCCTTTATCATGTTGAGGAGTTTTTTCCTATTTCTAGCTTTCTAAGAGTTTTTATCAAGAAGGGGGATTGAATTTTGTCAAATGTCTTTTCTGCATCAGTTGGGATGATTATGTGGTTTTTTTCCTTCATTCTGATAATATGATGCATTATATTAATTGATTTTCTTATGTTGAGCTACCTCTACATAACTGGAATAAATCCCACTTGATCATGGTGTAAGTTCTTTTAATGTGCTGTTAGATTCAGTTTGCTACTATTTTGTTGAGGATTTTTGAATCTTTATTCATAAAAGATATTGCTCTGTAATTTTCTTTTCTTGCAGTATGTTTACCTGGCTTTGGTATGAAGGTGGTGTTGGTTTCATGGAATTAATTAGGGAGTGTTCTCTCCTCTTCAATTTTTTGTAAGAGTTTGGGCAGAATTGGTATTAATTCTGCTTGGCATGTTTGGTAAAATTCCTCTGTGAAGCCATTTGGTCCTGTGCTTTTCTTTCTTGGGAGTTTTTGATTATTGATTCAGTCTCTTTACTGGTTATTGGTTTTTAAGATCTATTTCTTCTTGAGTCAGTGTAGTTAGTTTATGTGTTTCTAGGAATTTGTCCATTTCATCTAGGTTATCCAATTTCTTAGTGTACAGTTGTTCATAGTATCCTCTTATAGTCCTTTGTATTTCTCTGGGGTCAGTAGTAATATCCCCCTTTTAGTTTCTGATTGTAATTAATTGTGTCTTCTCTCTTTGGTTCTTTGTCAGACTAGCTAAAGATTTTGTCAATTTTATTGAAATTTTCAAAGACCCACCTTTGGGTTTGTTGATTCTCATCATTTTTTATTTATTTTCTATCTGATTTATCTCCGTTCTAATCTTTATTTCCTTCCTTCTGCTGTTTTGGGGTTCAGTTTGTTCTTCTTTTTCTAGATCCTCTAATTTTTAAGTAATATGTCTGATCTGAGATCTTTCTTATTTTTTAACATAAGCATTTAGAACTATAAATTTCCCTCTCACTGCCTTTGCTACATCCCCCAAGTTTTGGTATGTTGTGTTTTCTTCTTTGACCCATAGGTTGTTTAAGAGTACATTGCTTAATTTCCTCTTACTTTGAATTTTCTATTTTTCCCTCCTATTTATTTCCAGTTATATTCCATTGTGGTTAGAAAAGATGCATTGTATGATTTCAATATTTTTAAAATTTTTGAGACTTGTTTTGTAACCTACTATATAGTCTCTCCTGGAGAATGATTCATGTGCACTAGAAAAGAATGTGTATTCTGTTGCTTCTAGGTGAAGTATTCTATATATATCTGTTAGGGTAGGTCTAGTTGCCTTAGAATATTATTCAAGTCTTCTATTTCCTTCTGATCTTCTTTATAAATGTTCTGTTCATTACTGAAAATGGTATGTTGAAATCTCCTGCTATTAATGTAGAGCAGTCTATATCTCCCTTCAAATCTGTCAATATTTGCTTCATATATTTTTGGGCTCTGCTATTGGTGCATGCATATTTATAATTGTTATGTCTTCTTGTGGAATTGACCATTTTATCAGTAAACAGGGACTCTCTTTGTCATTTGTAACAGTTTTTGACTTAAAGTCTATTTTAACTGGTATTGGTATAGATACCCCACTTCTCTTTTGGTTACGACTCACATGGTATACTTTTTCCATCCTTTCACTTTCAAGCTAGTTATGTCTTTGAATTTAAGGTATTGTGTAAACAGCATATAGTTGCGTAATGCTTTTTAGTCTATTCAACCACTCTGCCTTTTGGCTAGGGAGTTTCATTCATTTACATTTAAAATAACTACTGATAACGCAGAACTTTCTTTTGCCATTTTGCTACTTTGTGTTTGTAAATCTTATAACTTTTTTGACCCTCAATTCTTCCATTAATGTCTTCTTCCATATTTATTTAACTTTTTTGTGTTGTACCATTTTGAGACCCTTCTTATTTCATTCTGAATGTATTTTTCATGCATTTTCTTTGTTGTTACCATGAGGGTGAAATTTAACATCCTAAATCTTTAACAATCATATTTGCTTTGATACTAACTTATCGTCAATAACATACACACACACTGTTTCCATATCCCTCCATTCCACCTTTATTTTTATGCTTGTTACAAATTATATGTTCGTACACTGTATATCCCAACCCATTAATTTATCATACTTTTTATACATTTGCATTTTAGCACCTGAATGAAGCAAGCAGGAGAGTTATATAACAAATAATATAATACAATAGTACTGGCATTTATAATTGCCCAAATGGTTACATTTACCAGAGGCCTTTATTTCTTCATGCTGCTTTGATCCACTGTCTAGTGTTCTTTCCTTTCCATCTGAAGATTTTCCTTTGCATTGCTTGCAGGACAGGTCAAGTGGTGGCACATGCTCTCAGCTTTTGTTTTGGAGACTATCTATCTCTCCCTCATTTTGGAAGGAAAGTCTTTCCAGATATAAAATTCTTGTTTGATAATTGTTTCCTTTTGGCACGTTAAATAGTTCATGTCATTGCCTTCTTGCCTCCATGGTTTCTAATGGAAGATTGGCACTTAATCTAATTGTTTCCTTGTACATACCTTGTTGCTTTTGTCTTGCAGCTTTCAGAACTTTCTCCTTGCCCTTGGCACTGCACAATTTGATTACTATGTGTCTTAACATGTTTCTCTGAATTTATCTGGTTTGGGGTTGGTTTGGCTTCTTGAAAGTGAATATTCATGTCTTTCTTTAAATTTGAGAGGTTTTCTGCCATTATTTATTTGAATATTGCTTTTCCCCCTTTCTTACTTTCTTCTCCTGGGATTCCCACAATGCATATGCTTGATGGTGTCCCAAAGGTCTCTTAGGCTCTGTTTGTTCTTTTTTTTTCTTTTACCTTTCTGCTCTTCAGCCTGAATCATTTCAATTGTCTTGTCTTCGAGTTCACTTATTCTTTCTTCTGCCACCTCCAATCTGCTGTTGAAATCACCCAAGGTGTTGATTTTCATTTCAGTTATTGTGTTCTTCAACTCCAATATTTCTCTGAAGAGTTTCTCATGTTCATTTGTTGTTTTTCTAATATCCTGTTCTTTCTCTGTGTTTTCCTTTATATTCTTGAGCATACTGAGGATTATTACTATAAAGTCTTTGTCTGATAATCCCAAATTCTGGTTCTCTTTGTTGAAGGATTCTGGATTTTTATCCTGTTCTTTTGGATGGACCATCATTTCCTGAATTTTTATTTATCTTGTAATCTTTTGTTGTACACTGTATATTTTAATATATTAAAGAGTTAACTCTGGGATTTAGTCCCTAGATTGTCCCTTAAGTTTGTTTCCAGAGAATGATATGACAGAGATTTTCCTGAATGCTAAGAACTAATCAAAACAAAGAAACAAAGGAACAAACACCTCATCCTGCAACTTGGCTCTGCTTTGGCTGATAGTGTCCTTCAGAGCTTAGCCCTCCTATCAAGTAGTTCAGCCCGAGGCAAATGGGAAGTGGAGAATCCTCTTTGTGTTATTTAAACCTAGGTGGAGCCATAGCTGGAGAGCCTGCTTCATTTCCTGGGCCTGTGCTTGCTAGGGGTCCCAGGAATTTTTCATTCACAGTTCATAGGCATTTGAGTGAACGCCCTCTCTACTCCCTTTGGAATAAAACTCCTTCCTCTCCTGGATGCTTTTTAGTTGATTTAATGCAGATAGTCCTTTGCCTAGGCTGTTTCAACTTATTTGTTTCTCACACTGCCCCAGCTGTCTGTAAGTACCTTCTCTGCCTTCAGGACAAACTCTGGGAGGCTAGAAAGGGCGTGAGCCCAAGACAAGTCTCTCAAATATATTGGCACTGACATACATGCACCCCAGTGGAACAGGGGTTCCACTGGAACAGGGCCAGGGCCCCACAATGGAAGTGTAAACTGGCTCCACCCTGTATTGTAGTGAGGGCCAGCAAGGGTGGTGGGAGCTTTTCTGTGGCTTTTGAAGCTGTATTTTCTTAATTCAGCACTTGCCCAGCAGCCCTTAATTGTTTTCCCTAGTTTTGAGAAAGGTTACTGAATTTAGATTGCCCTTAGAGAAGGCCCCCAGTGATCTGAAGTAACTGATCAGAAGTAGAGATCTGGGATCAGACCACATACCTTCAGAGTTTAGAGGACTCTTTATGTCCTAACCTGGCACCAGCAAACTGCTGGCCGCAAGGATGGGGGATGCAGATGATTGTCTCTTCTGGGAGGGTGAAACTCACCAGTCTTTATCACAATTTAGGAGCCTCCTCCTCCCTCTCCTTCCTGATTCTGCACAGTGTTCTCCTAGACTCTGGAGTTCCAAAGTGGTTGATTCGGATATTTCCTGCCCATTCAACAGTTGTTTTGGTCAAAGGACTGATTTCCAGAGCTTCCTACTCTGCCATCTTCCCATATTCCTTTGAGCTGGTAGTAAATTTTTCTTTCTTGGTGTTTTCTTTTGTTATCACTGATTTACTGAAATTTTATTACGTAGTGCCTTAGTATAGGTTTCTTTGTGTTAACCTGCTTGAATTCACTGATCCTCTTGTATTTGTGAGTTTGTACTTTAAAAAATTTTAGAAATTGTCTGGTGTTATTTCTTCTAATATTTTTTCTGCTTCTTCTCTCTCCTATTCTTTTAAGATTCCATTTATTTGTAGGGTAAACTGAAACTGTCTCACAGGTCAATAAGGCTCTGTAAATTAATTTTTATTCTTTTTTCTCTGTGTGTTTTATTTTCTTTCCATTGTAACATCTATATACTGGCTACCACAAAAGTAATATTTTCTAAAAAATTAAAATTAAAAAACACACATTGACTACCATTTACATTTTATGCTGAATGTTTCTGTTTAAAAATATAAGCTATGATATGCACTGATTCTAAATTTTATGTGTCTCTAAGTTAAAATTACCTTGCAAACTTCTAATTCAGAGTCCCCGTAAAGCTGTTTCTTTGCTTTTCTACCACAATGCCTAGTGACTAGTCTCTTGATCCATTACTATTTTATAGTTCTGTTTGTTAAAAGAAATCTATTTAACATTAAAAAGTCAGTGCCAATGAAAACTATGAATGATAGAAATGAGTGGCACTTACCAACACAGGGAAATTCTTCTAGAAAAATATGGATGTGCTTCAGATAATGTTGCCTTAAACAAAAGCCTAGAACTGCAATGGCAAACTCAGAGAAAATTGTACTATTGGGTGAGAAATTGTGGGCAGCTTGTGTGGAGAATTTTCTCAAGAGATTGCAAAGAGCTTTCAATTTATTTCTCCAACTTCTGTTGGGGAATGAGATGGGAGGATTTAAAGTGGTAGAAACTGAGCAATGTCTTTTATTTTAACTTTAATTCAGAAGTACTGAAATTTTTATTTTATTTGGTGTAGAAATGTATCTTTAAGGCAACCAGAATATTGGCTTAAGTTATGGTGTTGGTGAACCTTGGGAGGGGGGTGTTCTTTTTCTTCCTCTTATTACTGTGGACTTTGGGATGGCTCCTAAACTGAATTAGAAAGTTCCTAGATATTTGACATTAAAATTCAGGACCAGGGAGTTTACATAGATATACAACTTCAGATTTTTGGATGGTATGTTAATACTGTGTATTTTTTAATGGTTACACTTTCCTTGACTAGTATAAAAGATTTACTGTTACAGTTTGTGTGTGGCCAGGCATATGGAAAAGCTGTTTCCTGCTATTTAATTTAATTAGACCAATCACGTGCCAGCCTTGGGGCATGTCACTCTGGACCTCTGAGGCTCTTTGTCTGTCAAAGAGATGGACAATATCTTGGCTTTGTTTGGTTGCTGGGCATGCTGCAGATAAAACTACTGAAATACTGACTGTTTGTTTAACGAAAACTTTGCATTTTTACCATTTGGCTTTGATTTTGTCTTTTAAAAAAAGATGACATTTTGGCCTTGGGGAGGTGAAAAGGAAATATTGAGGATATGAAGAAGAGCTGTGGCTTTCTGTGGTTTAATGTAGGGTTGAGAATAGAATCATTTTCTTATCAGAAATGAGCTTTGTTAGTAGAAACTCAAGACAATTACCACTGAATCGTTTTAGCCCTATCTTAGTGATAAACTGTCATTTTATTTGAATGTACTTTTTTGGGTTCATATACATATTTCAGTGTGATTTTCTTCATCATGCCAAATCTCTAAGTCTTTTGTTGAATTCATTATTGAAGAAGAAAATATTTTGTTTGATGTTTTGGGAAAAAATAGTCTAGTTTTGTTTTGTTTTGTTCTGTTTTCACATAAAAGATAGTGATGAACATATTTAGCCACTTTAAGAATTGTTCCCAAAATGTTAGACTTTTTTTTCAGGATCAAATATATCTATTTTAAATTTCCTTTTATAATGAATATTTTCAAATTTTAAAGATTCTTTTTAGTCATATTCAAGCCAGTTTTATTTTCCAAATAATTTTCAAGCTTTAAGAGCAGTGAAGAGCATTAGAAAATAAATAGAAGATTGAAAATATATGCTGCCATTTAGAAACCTGCTTTACAGTGAGAATTTAAGCCTAAGTTTCCAGCTTAATTAACAGCAGCTTCCATGAATCAAAATGACTTGTCCAAGGCAATAAACTTAATTGAATATCCAGATTTTTATATGTATCCCAGATTTTTGGTTCTTTATTGGTCTTAGACCCATGCACAATTTAAAGCTGCAAGAAGATTTTCATGTGGACTTAACTGTGCACTGAGAAAGTTAAATTAAATCACACCAAGTGCCAGTGTCTGCTTTAGTCAGTGCCAGCTAATGTCCTGAGTGCTAGGATAAAGCCCTTACCCTCTGATATTTCTCAGCCTTTGGGACAATCCATAGGTCCCATGCATAATAAATTACAAATAGTCTCGAATGAAATAGCCTTGCTAATGAATGTATTATTCTTCAAAAAATTAGGAATTTTGGAAAGAACTATTGGGACATTTCACTTTGATGGAAATGTTAAATGGTTAAAAGAAAATTAAAACTGAAACCTAAATATATAAATCCTCTTAATCAACAAAATTTTTACAACTTAACATATTCATAATACAGGCATGTGTAAGAACTACATAGCTGCTATGACCACCATCACATGTGCAAACTGCATGCCTTCATAGACCAATGATCTTCATAGACCAATGATCTGCGTGGACTTTGCATTGTGTTTCAGGTTAAGTAAAATATCAATTAAAAAGCAAAAGTTATGCTGAAAATCTAACGTTTTTATCACTTCTTCAGTGCAATTCTACTTAAATCCTCAATCCTTGCATTGATTTTCAGATTTATTATAGTATTCTGTAATTCTTTATATATATGATTAATGGTTTCATTTTTAAAATTTTATTTTATTTTAAATGTGTGTTTAGAGTGTGATTTTTCTGAGGTCAAGCTTTTTGACCACACATACACATACACACACACACACATCACACACACACACCAGATTTTTTTTTAGAATGAATTAGTATCCATTTTAAAAAATTCATTTTACTAGAAGGTTTTTCAAAATGAGTATAATTTTAATATTGATAAACTCCCATATTCTCCAAGGAATCAAAAATATGTGGCAGAAATACAGTAAGTTTTCATAGAGCTCTGTTGTTCAGAAATCATACTTACTAAACATATTATAAAATATAGCATGATTGAAGTTTAAAATTAAATTAATAATGAGTTGACAGTCAATTTAAGGATAGGGAACTGCTTAAAATTATCTAAGGAAAGAATATTCATTAGTTAACTCAAAGCAAGCCTCTTCAGTGTAGGTATTAAATTGATGCAACCTTGTTTCCACTAGGAAAATAACCCTAGTGAAAATATTTTTTTAACACAAAAACTAATAACCACAGGGTAGGATAATTATGCACTTTTAAATAGATATTTAGAAAATAGATGCTGTCTCAAAACAGTCTATATAATTAAACTTATTATTTAATTGGACTTGAAGTAAATATTGATCCAAATCTTCCTTCCACATCATCTTAAGGTTTTATTTCATGTATACTTTGAGTGCATGACTGTGTAAATTGGCTAATGTGCCGAATCTATTCTTTTTCATTGCAGTTTAGCCTAATAAACAGTAATTGTTCAGATAAATTCACTAAATGTATCTTGAACAAATATCATGTAGGCAGGCATTGTGCCAGGAATGAGAAGGCAGTCATAGAGTACCACAAGAAATGTGGAAGCCATATGGCCTTCTAAATTTACAATCTCTTGAAGAAATAGATGGGTAAACAAAGGATGAAAATAAAGTATCATTTGTGCCACTATGGTCAAAATGTATATAAAGCTCAAAGCCTGTGTTAAGATCTTACAGCTTCTAAGCTGCTGAACTGATTGAAACCCACATCCAGTGTCCATGTCCTTTCCAGTAAACATTGCTACCTCTGAGCAGAATGTAGAATATGTTCTATGATGTTTGATTACTTAATAAGAGTTTGGTTACTAAAAGAGAATGTTGTCTTTGCTCACTTTTCCTGGTAGTATCACGGAAAATTCCCTCCCCCAAAGTTATGTACAAAAGCTCATCTTCTATTTATATTATCATTTCTCTTGCTTTTAAACATTTGAAATTTGAATGAAAATAGTTTCTTCTGTATCATGCTCTTCTCTATTCTGGTTTATGAGGTTTTCTTTTCCTTGCTACTTTTCCTCCTCAAGGTCCTACCACTGGTGTGTTTTTTTGTTTTGTTTTGTTTTTTTCTTTTGCTGTTGAATTCAATATCATTGAGTCTCTCTTTGAAGATAATTTATGGAGGAGAAACTCTCCTCCACCCTCTCTGTGGCTTACCACAACCTCTAGGAAGGTTTGCTGGAGTACAGTGAAATAAAATGAGACTGGCAACAGCAGCAATTCTCTAGCTAAAAAGTCCACTGGTGCTTAGGGGAAAAGCTCATAAAATGCAGTGTCAGTATGTACCATGCAAGACTTTCAGTCTTGTGTCTGACCATATCACTCTTGTCATATCTTACTTGAGGGAAGCAGCCTGTCCAACCAGGCTAGCCTGTGTGATGGAGAAGTGAAAATCAGAAGAGAGGCTCTTTGTTCTTGGGCACCTATAGACTCTTTAGTTGTTGTGTGCCTCACTTGCCTCATTTGTGAATTGAAAGTGTAAATCTTGTTGTCCTTTAAAATGTTATGCTTTGTTCACCCAACCTGACTAGTAAAGATGATCTATACACAGCTTTATTGACAACTATCAGATAGGTTAATGCTGAATTCCTATCTTATTTTAAATACTTATTTTATTTTATTTTTTGCTTTTATATGATTTCCTTCAAAATTCTGGATTCTTAAAAAAAGAGCCTTGTTGAATGTGAATGCTAATTTATTGTTTTTGAACCAGAAATGACCAACAGACTTCCTCCTAAGTGGAGATGGGAGAAACACATTTTATGTCATCAGAGATTTTTTATATTCCTTGTGAGTAAAAATAACTAAACTAAATTAGTCATCAATTGCATGCAAAAATAGTCAGCATGTAGCCATAATTCAATTTTTACCGGAAGCAATATTAAATATAGTACAGAATGAAAACGTTATTATTGACAGGGACATTAGATAATGACAATAACAACAATAAAACTAGTAATTATTGGGAGCTAATTAAAGCCAAACTCTATGCCAAGTAGTTTGTAAATATCATTTAATCATCAAACCATATTTACAGATGAAGAAAGGGAGTCTTCAGAGTGGTTAAAGTCATACATCTAGGAAATGATAGAGCTCAGATTCAAACTCCAGTCCAGATCACACAGAGATTGAGAGAATGGCTGTGGCTGAGACTCAGTTCTGACTTGTAGATCACTGAATAAATTCAAGGGGTACTTTTTTTCAACTTCTAATCAAAAAACCATTTACTACTCTACTAAAATTTCAACCAACTCTACCTCACATCTGCCAATCATTTTGACGAGAACGTGTTAGTACTTGTAGAAAACAAAGTCAAGAGTATAAAACTAAAACTCACAACATACAGGAAGTTATTGTATGGTTTCACAGCTGTGACCCTACTTCTTTTCTTCATACTAAATTACATTCCTTAGCATCATTAATTCTGCTATTTAGCTTAGCTCATAAAACAAACATCTTGTGGTCATAGCTTACAAGACATTGCAAAAAGAACATTCATTTATGGAATCCCTAAATCTTCAATGCTTGCTTTTCATACTCAATATGGAACTTATTTTATTTACTAAATTTGGTTTTGGTTGACAATATGTTTATTCCCTTTGTCTCTGACTGTGTGTGGGTGCATGTGTTTGTGAGTATTTAACACCATATCTTGGTATAAATCCTTCCCAGGTGGTTCAAATCTCCTTAGTTTTCCTATGGGTTCTGCAATTTTAATTCTGCCTACCAACATTTATACAAAATCTTTTTCCTCTCTCTTATTCATAGTTACAGTAAAACACTAGGTTTAAAAGAAAGCGGTTGGAATCCTTTCTCCTTTATATGTAAAGATCTCACAGAATAAAAATGTCAACCAAGGTAGTATAAATTTTGGTTTCTTTACTTCTTAATTGTGTATCATACATCTACAGCATGCAGGGCATTATGCTAAGGGCTGGACATGTTCCTACCTGGCTCCAATAAACATATAATCTAGTAAAAGGGGGCTAAATCACATATGTAAATAAACATTAGATAAAAGATGTTAAGTATTATTAGATAGCTATATTTATAACTATTAAAAGGCTGAATTTTCCAAATGCCTTGTGTTTAATACAAATATAAATATTTAATGACCACTTGCACTTTCCAATCCCATCAAAATTTTTAATTTGCTCTATTAGTATTACTCCTATGTATATGCATTTCAGGTAAACACATTTTCCAAGGCCAGGTGATAAGGTAGTTCAATATTTAGGCAAGTAAGAAGTAGAATTGATTTAAATAGATATCATTTAAATAACTCTTCCACTCCACTCACTGGTCTGGCTGGTTCCTTTTATGTACATTTGCTTGCAAAATCACAGATTAGTTTAAGATTTTTAAAACAACAGATATTCAAAGTTGTAGGCTTACATTACAATATTTTGAAGATATACTTGACACTATCATAAACATTTCCACATTGACAAAAGGAAAATTCTATTTGAATGTACTATTCAAAATTACTTTAGTGAATTCTGTATCCTTTCATTCTTACAAATCCAGGTATTTTAGTAGACATAATACATCATTAACTTGGCAACATAGTCAATATTCAGGCATCTTTAATATTCACTGAGGAATAAATCTTTTTGGTATATGGAGAACAGATCCAAGAGGTGACCTCAAGGACCTGGAGGTTAATTAATGGCCTAAGATAGCTTGACTCAAAATGAATAGGAATTTGGAAAGGGGGGTGGGTTATTTCTTCAGAGTTTCACAGAAAGAAGGACAAGTTTTATTATGTTTTCTCACAAGGGAGATGTTTTCCCCCATTGTATGTTGAGGTGTGGTCTCTTGTAATAAAGATTGTTTTCATCTTTACCCAATAAATTTTCCCCATTATCTACTATAAAGTCCAGCTAGATACCCTTTTAACTTTATAGTTTTTCCATAGTGTAATGTGTGAAGGAATAAAAGGGCTATCAGATTTCCCATTATAAGCTGACTACAAACAGTGAAACCCCACAAACAACCTGTATAACCTAAAAATGTAATAAAAATCCCATAGACACATATATGCATGTATATTATATATGTAAATAATATGTACATACACATACATTTTGGATATATAATATATAGGTGTATACATATATATTATATAAAGTAATTCTCTCATTTTCTGTCATCATTTTGAAAATGACCCATTCTTAATTCCTTAAATTTTTATCAACAAGGGAGATAAAAGATAGGGTTTGAAAAGCAAAACCAAAGCTATCATATTCTCAGCGAGCACAAGATGGTGGAGGGAAAATGCTCTTGTATAAAGTCCATGAGTCTATTTAGTCTAGTTTCAGTTTTACCAGTGAAACAGGGAAGTCTTTTCTCTAAACTTTTAAATAAGGAATGTCCCGTTTCTAGTGTATTTATATGCACATTTTATGAATAATGTGTAAATGCTGGATTTTAGATGATTTGCTTAATCCAATTTATATTCAGATTTTTAAATCAATTGTTTTAGAATTATTCTCACACCTGCCCAAATAATTGCTGATAAATGCTGGCTTATGAAAGGTTTATAGTTTATTATCTCTTAGTTTTCCTTTCCTTAGTTTGATATTGAATTCTATGTTCACTTTTTATAGCTGGCATGTCATTTATTACTGTTAACTTCTTTCTAAACTTCCTCCTTCCAATACCCAATTATCATCCTCAAATGTCCTTTCAAATCGAAGGTAATTGGTTAGACAGCAAGATCCTCCTGCTTCCACCAAAAAAATAGAAGAAGCACACATTCAGGGGAAATGTCTTTTAGTTTATCTTTAAATTGGGGCAGGGCAGAGGTCACTAGCTGAAGGGAAGTAAAAATGACAAGGGCCCTAATGGTTGTAAAGAAAGGTTAAGACAAGTAAATATCTTTCCGTGGGACACATGGACTGTTGTTAGCTTCCATGGCACAAGCCATCTTCTGTGGAAAGAAATTAAAATATCACTGACTTAAGCCTGATGGAAAGGTAGACTAAGTTAATGGAGGTGTCAATTATATTGTACTTCCGAAGTGCTTTTAAGCATCTAAGCCTGAATTCTCTTACATAAATTAAAACTAAATAGGAGCATCTAAATTAAAAATACAGTTCCAAAAGACTTACACTGAAAAATAAGGTATCATAAACAAAAACATCATATCAATATGTAGAAAATTATTGCTAGAGTACACTGTAACCTCAGGGAAGAAATCCTTAGTTTGGATTTTGGGGAATCTTTTCTAAACATTGCAACAAATTCCAAATGAGTACATTTTCCTCTCTCACTGTAGAATAGACAATGAGTTGAAACTAGGAAAAGGGAGGCAGCAGAGAAGTTTCAGGGACTATGGCCTCCATTACCTTTTTCAAATTCAGAAATGTCTATTACCTTTGCTGGTAGGATATGACTGAGAAGCAGTGTCACAAGGGTCAATGGTAATTGCTGCAGAGGATCTAAAAGGTCAGACTGGAATAATTCAAAAGAAAGAAAGAAAGAAAAATAAGTATGACCATAGCATACTATCAGGAGTGTCTTAGAAATGTATTGAAAATTCTCTTTACCCAAAGATAGTCCCTGGTATTCTTGGAGTGGTTTTCACAGTAAGGGTAAAACTTTTGTTAGTTACGGTTTTACAACAATCTTGGTTCTAGTCAGCTTTCTGCCACCATGGTAGCAACAAGGACTAGTGCTTAGCATGATGGATTTATGGCCCAGGTTGTACTTAGGGCATTAAGATCTTGAGCAGCCCAGTTTTGCTTTGATTTAAACAGGATATCATTGGTTTGGTTGGTGGCATATTTTTCTGTGGCTGCGGTTGGCTTAAAATAAGTGCTTTTGATATTCTGGCCAACTATAACTATCTAGGGAGAGAGAATAAACCAAATTGTCCATTTTTTTAATTAAGAAATGGAATCCCATTCTTACGTCTGTGGTACAAGGGAGGACACATTCCATTGTGATGTGCACAAAACATTCTTCCATGGGTAATTTTTTCACCTTCAATCAAGATTTATTGACATGAAACAGTAGTATTTCATCAGATGGCCTGAGCATCCTTGAGAAAGGCATGGAGAAAGGAGGCAGTGGCTGTGGAATGAGGCGGCACACTTGGTGAGCAGCCCCGCCGGTTCAATTCCCCCTGCACATTGCTGGCTGCTTCTCAACCCTTTCTGCAAAATCCCCCTTGTATGATGGTAACTGAGGAGGTTTTTATTCCTTCTTCATATTCCCAAAGGCTAGATGTGAACTAAAGCACCCTGTAGCATTCAGGTACACATAGTGGAGATACGCAACTGGCAATAATAGGCAGAGACTCAGAGGCTGCATTTTGCATTTATGAAACTAAATATTTACAAATTATACCCCACAACTGTCCACACATTGTGTAATGGGAGTGTTGGGGTATTTTATTTTTGTTTGGTCTGATGCTGGTAACTTTACATTTTGATTCTCCTTTGCAGATTGATGCTAGGGAAAAAATGTCTTGGGTGTAACTTTTTAATCAATCCATCTTTGTGGAACAATGATTCCCTGCAGACATTTCTTCAGGGTTGGGAGGAGCCTGCGTCCACGTTCCTCTTCCTCACTTAGAGCTCTTTTATGTTCTTGCTGCTGTTCTGAAAGTAAGAAGTAGCCTCCTTGCTATTTTCACCATTGTCAAATCTCTCTAAAGTGCCATTCATTCAAGAGATGTTGCTGAGATATATATTGTCTATTCATTTCTTCTGAGAAAAGAGAGAATTGTAATTCTTTAGGGAGAAACTACTTTTTAAAGTTGAACAAAGATAGGATCAAGTAAGAATTTAGCAAACAAGATGTAGAGCCTGTAACTAACAGTTTATTTTTTGTTCTTTTTTTCCTCTTAAAAAGTTATATTAGTTTTGAGAAAAGAACAGTTTAATGTCCTCAGGGAATTTGCCTCCTCTCACTCTGATAATGAGAACAGATTTCATTGTGCCCTGGTGCAATGCGATTGTAGTTCTCCACTAAGCAATTATAGGGAAAAAGTTGAGATATACTGATATTGTTAGGTATTTGTTTAATGCATATTTATTTCTGAATGAGTCCTTGGAATATATATTTATATCTTTAAGAATGCTGAGAAAATGCTAATTTTTATTTGGTTCACAATCTTACACATGCATAGAAGATCCTTTCTTACCTGTGAGTAAGACCCACATAATTAATAATGGAATGACAGTGTCTGAGGAGAGTACTTTCAAAAACGGCAAACCACTGAAATAAATTTGTGCACTCGAACATATTTGCTATATGAAGGGCTGCCTTTTGTTTCCTGATAGAAAGAAATTCACTGCAATTTCTGTACTTAAAATGTCCCAATTAATGCTAACAGAAGATGATCCAGAAGTTTGATTATACGTTTTCCAAAAACTCCCTGGGTTGATGTTCAACCTTAGAAAAGACAGCACATTTCAGGTCCATTTGCTAGGTTGGTGCTCAGCATGGTCCCTGCAGGTTGGAGAGGAGCAAAGTACCACTTTCCTTAAGAACACACAAAAGTAAAAGTTGGGATGATTTGAGAGACTTTTTCTGAAACATGTTTTTTGAAACCTTTCAGAGATATGTTCTCAGGTCTGATGAGTTCTGGGAACTCTGCATTCTAAGTTAGCTTTTTGGAGACTCCCAATATACTTTACAAATTAATAGCTCTGAGAAGTCCTGCAACAAAATACCTATTTGAATATTGTGTAGTCTCACATTTAAAAATTTTTTGACCATGATGTTTTTAAAATGTGGAATTACTGTTCTATGGGACATACTTTTTTTGAAATACTTACCTAGGTCATTGCTAATAAGTTTAGCTCCTCACATCCTAGTCTCTGGGTGAAATACAACTGAAGTGTAACCAATAGCAAACCATCTCTCTTAACTTCTTTGTGGCACGTGGGGGTAAAAAGATTTTGGTCTAAGCCCATTTAGCATTCTAAATGGCAAATAATTTGGTATTCTTTGATAATATCTCTTAAAGAGACTTCTTGAACCACAGAAAACTAATGGAGATCTGGTTAGTATATAATGCTTTCTTAGTGGAGTGTGGTCAAATTTGTTTGCTGGTCTTCAAGCATCCAGAGCTGACAATCTGTGTCTTTTCAAAAGCAATCTGTAAAAGTCTCTATTTATACTTTATTTTTTAAAAGAAAGTGCATCTTTTGGGTACTTATAAATAATGAGATTTTTTTTTGTCCCACAACTTTTTTTTTCCCAGAAAAAAACCTACATTGTAGTCAGATGGTTGCAGAGAAAGAAAATATTCACGTTCAGTAGCCACTATTAAATAGTTTTCAGTGTGGTGTTTTGTGTAGTAATTTATTTTTAAATTGTAGCTGAGAATGAAAAGTAGGTCACTGTATGTATTATTTAAACCCTGTGAACCACAGGGAACAGTAAGTAAGGATAATGCCACTTACTTGTTAAAAGGAGAGAAAACCAAGCCAGAGAAAAATATCTTTCTTTCTTTTTTTATTATTCAGACGATTGCAACATTTTCTTAATAGTTATTAGAATTATTAGCTACAGCTATTAAAACTAAAGACATTCTCTAGATATTAAGTACAGAAAACAACATTGAGTGGAGGAATAGATTAAGACTTTAAACAGAATTATTATGTAAACCTACTGCTGTTCATATTTAACAAGGCCAGTGTATCTTTATAGGGTGAATATGGAGTGTCTGTTTCAAATATTTGAATAAAATAAAAAAGAAGGTAACAAAATTTACTTTTAAAGTGAAAAGTTTAAAATTCTCCCCACAATTTAGAGGAGAGAAAAGAGGAGATAGCCTAGCAGTAGCACAAGTTGAGCAATTGTCCAGCAGGGGCTGCTCATAGAGCAGGAAGGCTGGGCTCTTCTAGCTACATGCTACACATCTTCATGGAGAGTAGGGTTTCAAGGCCATTCATGTATCTTCAGTCGAAATAACTCCTTAGTCTACTCCTGGAGTGACCTGGCCTCTGAAAGCTACTCTAATAAAATAGCATGTGTAAAATTAAAGGATTACTAAATAAGTCATTTGCATTTTGTCATCTGCCTTAAAATGACATTTTTAAAACCACATAAAAAATGTTGCCATGCGGGAACTCATAATTGTTTTCTAAACAGAATCAAAGTGCTGTTAAATTGTTTTAAAACACAGATTTACAGAATGAAATTGAGGCTAGTAAACTAGTAGCCAACTAAAGCAAAACAGGCTGAAATTTTCGTAACCAATTGCTCTCACAGGATCCAAGCAAAACATCTTGAATTGCTAGTACCATAATAAATGATAGTTTTCACATTTGTATTTTGCAAGTGAAAGCAGACCTAAGTCAAGCCTGTGAAATAAAAACCAAACAATGACATTTTAAATTTGCCCATACCTCTGATGACTGAATAGACCTGCTGCATCATGCAATAGATTGGAGAACTGAGGCCGAGTCAAGAAAAGTCCAAGAAAGACACTCCATGAAAGCAGAAGTATAGATGGAGAAAAGGCTGAGGTAGGCCAAGGGTTAATTGCCTCATGGGATCTAATGGAGGTGATGGTTTCCCCTCATTTCTTTGTCCCTCCCTCCCCATATCATATTCACCTAACACACTAGGGGCTGTTATCTCATTTTCTTTAGGGTTAATTTTCTCTCTTTCCCATAATGAGATAAAAGGCTGTATGGGTTGGTGTCCTGGGAGTGTTCAGAAGAGGGCAAGAAATGGTCAAGAACTGGTTTATCTCCAAACTTCATTAACCTATTAGATAACTGATGCAGGGCACCCTAATTAACTTAAAGAATGAGAGACTTCTAAGGAATCAGAGTCAGTCCTTACAAAAATGGAACTTGGCCTCCTGCTTCAGAAAGGAGCTTCACAAATCCCCTTCATGGAGCGGGATTCTTCAGAGTGGAGAGGATGGGCTGATTTATTTCTCCATGGTGTCCTGGAGTGTATCTGCCCTGATTGACCCCCTTGATCTTGACATCAGTCACTTTGGAGTCAAGATAATGAAATGGGCATTAAAGAGGCCACTCCAGTTTATGCAAATGGAACTTTATCTTCAAAGGGGCTATATTGTTGGGAGAGTTTTCTTGTTACTTAAAAGTATTAATAAAAGAAAATGTTTGACTTTTCTCCCCTCTAATTCTTGCTGTCTCTAATTTACATGTGTGTGAGGTTGACCTTTTTTCTTTTTTTTTATCGAAACCTCAAACTTTTTTTGATACTTTACCTAAGGAAGTCAAATTTTATTTAGTCTGAAGTTTGCTGCATGGAATTAGCCAGGACATAAGTGAGGTTTAAGAATTATTCTAAACAAATGAAGACATGCAGCATAGGGCATCTTGGAAGTAGACATCTTGAGCCAAGATGACTAGAAGAAACTTAGTTTTGCAACTCACAACAGGTGTTCCTTAGAATGATAAGGCAAAAATTATGGTACCATTAGGATTTGCATCTGTTTATGCACTTCAGAGGCTACCATTTAAGATAAGAGAAAATCATATATGTCTGCATGTACATGGATTCTTAGGAAAGGAACAAGAGATGATGCACACTGAATCAATATGGGAATCATGGGAGAGATCTGATTTTCCCTGTCTTCTCCGCCATGCTATTTATTTAACAAAGACTATCAACATGAAAATTGCAACAATAGATGAGGACTGTGTTTACACAACACTATCCATGTTTACTTGATGTTTTAGTACATTGATTTCGAAAGAGCGTAGGCTTCCTTGAAATGCGCAGAAGGAGCCTGTATACGACAGAGTGACACTTTCAGTGACCAAATTGAGACTTAGAGAGTGATGAAGGAACATACAGTTTGCTTGATAATCTCTCTGGTGTTTGCAAAGTGTTGCCCAAGTTAGAGCTATGGGATTTGTTTTGACCTTGTTGTCAGGACTGTGGTCCTTGGTATTCTTTGGTATTCCGAATGTAGAATGAATGGATGGTTTATGACTGTCCAAAAGGAGCTTATCCTCACCTGAACTTTCTTTAACAACAACCAAAAAAAAAAAAAAACAAATAAAGCACAACTTTAGGGTCTTTCCTTTTTCTTGAGAAATTCTATACCTAAAGAATAATATCTCAGTTTTCCCCCCACATTTTAAAAAAAATTATTTTCTTGCTAGCATTTTGAATATTATGGTCCTAGATTGTAAAACATTTCCTGTATGTATTTCACATATGACTACTCTGCTAAGTGTATTCAAACTGTTACTTTATTTTTGAAAGTTAAAATCTGTGATATCTTTTGTCAAAACACTTCACTACATTTGTGAAACATAGAGTTAAATATGATAGGATGCTTTCACTTTTAACATCATTTTTATCTTTCCCTCAGTATTTTCAAACCAGGTGGTGACCATTAACTGGATGCATTTACACAGTATTTCATAATGATAACTTCTTTAAACCCAAATGACTTTTACTTTAAACTAATTGCCAAAATAGATTGGCTATGAAATTATAAATAAATTATCTTAAATTTCACCACAAAATAGAGAACCCTTTATTTTAGTTATATAATTATATAAAATGCTATAATTATGTTTTAATTATTATATAGTATGATATAACATTGCATTATATTATGCCATTATATTATAGTTACAAGGTCATTGTAGTGATTAATATGAGATCATTCTTATCTGAAGAAGACATTTGATGACTGTAAATTATCAGTGACATTCACAATATTTAATAACTGTTTGGCATGGGCAGTGATCAATCAGAACAAATAGTGGAAATAGCTATCATTACATACTCATACTCAGCATCAACCTTGTGGACAAAAGATGATGATTACAAAGGTATCTATTGGAGCTATTCTTCTTACAAACGAACAAACTGTTGGGGGGAGTGGTGAATCAAAGGCACTGGGAGAATTCCTTTTCTGGTGAAGACAAATCTAAGTCCTAAGAGTTGGGCTAAGAGTAAAAGACTGCCTGATATATTTTTGATGTAGCATTTATGTAATCTAAAGCTTCTTAAAAAAACAAAACAAAAAAAAAAAACACTGCCTGAGGAATGCAGTTGAAATCCAAAATACTGAATTTGGAAAACTCTTCTCCTAAGGTTGGTCTAGCAGCTTCCCTTCAGCAGCAAGTAAATTCTGGAACAGCTTCTCTAGGATCCCAGTGCTTTGTTGGTCTTGGCAAGGCCTAGCCTATATAAGATGGGCTCATTAGCAGGCCATTTACATTAAAAAGGTGTATGCAATTTCCTTTTCTTTTAGTTTCAACGTAATTTGAAGAAAATTTGGCAAAAAACAGAAGGCTAGGCTCTCTTGGTGTGTATTTCTGCCTTTCTCTCCCATTTCTAAGCAAGTTCTGTTTTTTCCCCCATTTTCCAAATAAATTCTTTTTACTGGCCAAGCTAAAAAAAAAGAAAAGAAAAAGGCGGCGATATGAAAAGCAGGTGAAAAATCTCCCGTAATCCTCCACCAAGAGGCAAGCCCTATTAACAATTTTGCATCACATATTGAGTGGTCAATGTTAAACCCTCGTCTTGAACAAAAGAATTCTGATGTTCCCCAAGTGTGTGGTGAACCTTAAACACCTCATGAACCAATGATATCAGGAATAGCATTAAAATTGGAACCCCTAGGAGAAGATGCATGAACAAAATTTAAGTGATTGTTAAATCATGGTGACGGGGGAGAAATTTAGCTGTTAGCATAAATGTGGACTGTAACCTGAGAACATTTCACCAAATGCAAAAATAATTTTTGATCAGAATTTAGTATAGTTTCAAGGAGTTGATTATGTAATTCCTGTGCTACCTCCCACCTCCCTTCACTGAATGGCTAAATAAACTTCATTTTTGAAGTTGAAAGGACCTTTTGAAAATTCCTCATTCTTAATGCTCTAAAACGCCCGGGTTCAGAAAATTAAATTACACCATTTTTTTTATCTGTTTGAGATCAGCTCTGTTTCCTCCTTTGCTTTGTGTTTACTTTCCTGCAGTAGCTGACATCAAAATGTTTTCTGGAATTCTGGGGCTAAATAAGTTATGCTTAACTCAATATCTAATACAAATAGCCCTGGGGAGCTTCAGCGACACAATCATAAAAGCTATAGTTTCTTTTAATAGCTTGCCACACTTTGCTGATATAGTATTTCTCTAATCACCAATCTTTACGTGCCTTCCTGACCTTGGAGCTCTCAGCCCAAATGGCTTTGTGGTATCAAAGGCCTATGTCATTGGAAGAGTGAATGGCTTTCATTTTTCCCCTTGAAACTTCCGGTTCCTGGCATCTGTAAAGAATTACTCCGAGTAGTGTTTTGCTGCCTTGCGGCCACTGCCCTGTCCAATGGAAGTGACTTTTCCCAGAAAGGTCACAGTGGTCAGTAATAGGTGGAGGCAACTCTGATTTCTTTAATTTTCTGATATGATATTAATTATTTATTCTTGCATCACATTAGATTTTAAAAATCAAAATGCATTTTGCTTGTGAAATATTTCAGCAAGGAATGCATGTATTTTTCATAGAGTCAGGCTGGAAGGTTACCAACAAGCTTTATAAGTCATCTTATTTCTTAGGAAAAAGTAAACTTCCCATTTACACCTTATGGGTGAGATTACTTTTTGACAGCACACAAGAATTCATCTTTAGCATCTGTACTCAAAATAACATGCAAATGCGTGGTATGCAGTGACTCAGGATTCTCAAATCTACAGAGGCTGTCCCATGACTGTCAACTAGCTATGCTCCCATTGAGACCCCAAGACTTCTGCTGCAGGTCTTAAAGCATGGTTCTGTTTGTTATTTTAAAATCTTAAACATAAAAAAACATAAAAATTTAAAATTTTTTTTAAGCTTTCTGCATAGTCAATAGTGGGAGACTGCACAGATATATTTCCAGGGTACTGACTTAGACTAGAAGTCTGGGCTGTGGATAACATTTCCAAACATTCCAATTATTCAGTGAATTGCCCTTATATAGTTTCTTACTTTTTCTGTGCCTTGGAATCTTAGAGAGAAAGAGAGAGAGAGAGAAAGGAAGTGCAGAATACTAGTAAGAGCTGTTCAATTTAATAACTTTCCAATGAGAGAATCTTAATGAGAGTAATATGTGTATTAAAAAATATCATGTAAAAGGACGTGATTAAAAACTTGGGAGATACGTGTATGGCATAAATTTTCAGCAACTTCATCTATTATTAAAGAAAAATCATACATGCTTTATTACTGTCATGAATACCACACCCATTTACTCTTGGGTATGCCCATTATCTATAATTTGATGTAGGTTTTTGATATAGCTAAATGGCTCTTAGAATATTATTTTGTATATTAAGATACTCACCATTGGTTTCCAGTTCATGCTAATTTATTCTACATTTTATATACTTTGCATATAGGTTAATACTACTGAGGATTAAAATTAGAAAATAAAAGTCTTCTATAATTCCATAATAACCTTTAACATTTGGGTGCATTTTCTTTAGAGTTCTTCATTTTCTTATTTCATATATATAAAATATGTAGAATTTTTACCAAATTGAATTCAAATTAAATGTGAAAACTTCTAAAGTGTTTTTCATTTACATTTTAGCATTTTTCCATGATCCTGAATATTCTTTGAAACATATTTTTTATGGTACCATAATGAACTTATATATGCAGGTGCCATGATGTGGTTAATCAATTTTCCTATCGTTTAATGTGTTGTTTGTTTCCTCTTCTTTCTTTCTTTTTTATTTTTTTTTCTGTCAAAAATAATGCTGAGATGAACACCTTTATGCCTGCTGCTTTATTTAAGGCACACACTGCAATGAAGTTAATGGATTGTACAGAAATTACTTTTTTCATGGTCTTTATCCATATAGCCAAATTGCTTTCCATAGAGATTCTAATAATTTTACATTCTCACCAATGGTCAGTGAGCACATTTTATTGCACTTTCTTAGATTATGCTTAATAATTTGGCTAAGCTTTTTTAAATGTAGAGGTAAGAAATATTATCCCATTATATTATTAATTCATATAATTTTAGTGAATATCATGCTTATTTCTCAAGAAAACCTGAAGTTCTAGGTGTTTGGGGTTTAATGTTTCCCAAAGGTGCTCAAGTATAAGGTATGCCATGATCTTTTTTGTTTAGGTCTACCTGTGACATTAATGTGGAAGCACAAGCCAAACTAACTAAAATAAATTGTCTAAAAAAGGAAGTCCAAATATAGCAACTCCCACCTTAAATAGTGATTGTGTGGGAAAAATTCACTAAATCTAAATTTCATTACATATTTGAAGTTTTCATACCATGCATGATGGCAATTGAGAGGAAAATAATCTCTCAAACACAACTAAATGTAAATGTCACAAAGCCAAGATAAACAAATTAGAAATGTGAAGTTAAGGATGATTATGTACAAGAATAGTCATTTATTGACAAGGTTTACCTATAAACAGCTAGAGACTGAAGCCCTAACATCCACAAGAAAATATTCTCTGTTTGGAAAATTCAATATTGATATTTCTCCCTATTTCTTCTAACTGCATGTTTAGAGTTACTGGCACAGAAACATCTACTTCCCACTGGATTCAGGGCATCTGTTGGATAATAGCTGTGTATTTCCAAATTACTGTAGTTAAATTTAAAAAGAGAGAAGGGACAAATCCCTTACACATCAGCATGATCAAATATTGCTGCAGGTAACCTTTCAGGGTTGAGTCACCTTCATGGTAACTTAATTTTTTACTACATGAGCTATAAACATGCAATTTTTGGAGATTTTTCTTTGAGGACACAAATGTAAACCTATCCCAATTTATGCACAATTAAAACTATCTCATTTTTCAATACTATATGAGACTTAAGCTTTAGCACTCATAAGAACATGAAGAAATTAATCTTGTTCCATTGACACATGAAGAACTGAATTAGTGCTTGTTCTTAGTAATTCCCTGCATGTTACTTTATTGTAAAATGTTATGAATTTAGTGTTTATGGTGGTTTTAGCTGCACATAAAATAAGACTTTTATTAGCTACAGAAGAGGTTTTATTTTTCATTTTCCCAAAACACTAAAATAGCATACAGCATAGTAATTAAACTCACAATATAAACTGATATATGCAATAAATAATCTCAAAAATGGTGTTTCATCTATTCTGGAAACTGAAAGTAGAGTTATTTTATCTGGTCACGTCTGCAATAAAATATGAAAGATTTAGGTAATTTTTTCTTTCACTTTTGCAATTACAGTTTTGCAGAACTGAATTGTCCTTAACCCCTGTGTCTCTGCCATGAAGTGGATATAATAGCTTCTTCCTAACATCTTTTTTCAAGAATGTTACCAGGGAAGAACTCAATATCATTTCTAAACAGTTTAAAATTGTTAAAGTTGGAAACAAGTATTTACTTGTGGAATAGCCAGAATACCTTAAAGAGAATATCTGTTTAATGAAATAAGTCTGATAGACAATGTTGATTGAGTAACGGCTTATCCTGGTATTGGAAGTTAACAAGGAAAGAAAAATTCTCTGCTTTGGCAAGGTAACAGTTCTGAAAGTTTGAGGTATTAGAGCAGTTAGGGAATTTGGATATTTCCTTTACTTGTAAAACCGAAAATGAGAGAGAGGGAAGGATAGAGAAGGAGAAATAAAAGAGTTTATATCTTGGCCTCTCTGTGACCCACAGAGGAGTCTTATGGACAAGCGTTTCTTGTTTTTATTGTCTTAATTTAAACCCCTGAGTCCCTGAAACCTCCCACTGCCCACTGAAGACATTTGCATTAAGATTGGTGGAAATGAGTTGCTTTTCTAGAATCTGTTCAATAGGAGGAGATAGGAGGTGAGGCTGTTTCTCACCTGTTAGTGTTAGTAACAATTTTCCATCACTACAAACCTCAGCTGGATTTATATTTACATTTTTAGGGGAACAGTATTGAGTTGATTAGCTTTTACTCTATTATAAACCAACCTAAAGCATAGTGGCTTAAAATAATAAAAAAGGCATTATTTCTTATGAATGTGGGTGATTCCTCTGGTCTGAGCCAGCTGGGCTGGGTCAGAATGGTCCAAGATGGCCTCCCTCACATGTCTGGGACAGCTGGGAGGGCAGGGAATGCTGGGGCCTCCCTCCACATGGGCTCTCATCCCCCAGGAGGCTAGAACTGATGTGCTCCCATGGTTGGCACAAGGACTCCCAGCAGCCAGAAAGACAAGCACTCTTCAAATGTCTGCTTGTGTCACGTTTGCTATAGTCCCATTGGTCCAAGAACATCACATGGCCAAGCCCAGAGTCAGTGTGGAAGTCAGCGTGGGAGAGGATTACCAAGGGCATGTTTATCAGAAGACATTATTCCTTAGAAGCCCTGACTGCTACATTACACCACCATAATGTCCCTAATTTCTGACATCCATTTCAATTAGATAATACAGGGCCTAATTAAAATTCTTTATTAATTTTTACATTTATGTTACTGCAAAATTCATTTTAGAATCAATGACCTGAATACATAGAAACTCACTTTTGAAAGGAACTATAGCATAATGTTTGATTATTTTCTCTTTAAGCAAAGAAAAAGAAAACCCTCTGAGATAGTGAGAATTTCTCCCAATTTTGGCACATCATTCTAGGCCTTTGAGATATTTAGAAGAATGAATGACTGTGTTTTACACAGCTACCAGACATTGTTTAATTCTCTTATTTATCTCATGCCATCTGCTTACAAAAGTAATTTGCTATTTACTAGTAATATGAAACAAAACTGATTGAAATTTACATGTATTTTCAAATGAAAGCAATTTCTTAAGGATAAACTATTTTTATTAGTAGCTCTTAGATATATAATACATGTACATATAGGGATGCATGTTTGGCCAATATGAAATGCAATGCTGGTTTTTAATTATATATATTTTTAAACTCAGAATAATTAAAATAGTCTTCTCACCATTGGAAGTAGATAATATTTGCAGATAAAGGCATGTGTCAATATCACACCTAGTTCATATATGAAGTCAATAAGGAATACCCTTTAGATGTCCAAGGGCAACCCATGGATCTGTGATACCTTGTAGATATGATTCCCATAAATCCATCTGGATAGAGTGTAGAGCAATGAGCATGTATTTTGGAGACAGACTTGGGTTAAAATTCTGACTTTGTTATAATTTTGTAATTTACTGTATAACCTTGAGCAATAATCTCCATTTCTTTGTGTCTCCATAGGGATGACATGGAGTTAAATGACATGGCAACATACAGAGCACGTAGAAAGTCGCAGCGAATGTTAGTTGCATTCCCTCCCTCTTTTGCTCTTTTCTTACTGTTCACTTTACTTTCAAAGCAGTTGAAACCTCTACAATAGGTTGCACTTTAGGCACCTGCATGGTAGCAATGCAGGAGACAGAAAGCTTGGCTCTGGGTGGCCCCAGGTGTCGCTGGCCCATGGGAGGAGACCGGCTGTGGGCACCAGTGCCCAACCGTCCTTCCAAGTTGGTTTTCTCTTCTCTCTGACTGTCCTGTCTGCTTTTTCTAACACTTGTTTAATTGTGTTCCATACGGACAGCCCCAGTGTTCTGCCACTAGTGCTTATTATTCCTTAAAGCAAAAGGAACTCAGGGGCCATAATGAGAACTTAAAAACACAAAAGCAAAGGCCTCGAGTGCGGTTATGGATATACTGGTGCTTGCATCACCTCCAGAAAGTGGGGAGAGTGGACAGGATGAAAGGAGGAATGTCAAGTCCGGGGAGCTCTGGGATGCAGCCTGTTAGGTTTTGCCCTGTCAGTGACTTAAATTTGTGTTTTCGCCAAACATTAGATGGCTTAATTTGTCTGTGGGCCGGAATCAAAAACACTTAAGGACAACCATAACACTGTCCTGAGAGAACCCAGGGACAAGCTAATTAGGAATAAAGAGGTGAGTTGGAGAAGAGGGAGTATCTGGGTAACTTCACAGGGTGAAATCCCCACATGGGAGGTGGCAGCTCGGAAATCTGCATAGTAACAAACCTGTCACAGACCAAGGACAACTTGATGGAACAATTAGAATTAACATTTCACTCTGACATTTATCAAAACTCTCTACCCACATTTTACTCTTTGCAATGAAAACTGTGATTTTGTCTCAACATTTAGTAAGCTGTTGCCTAACTGTAAACATCCGTTTGTAGGGTGGGCACTTCCTGCTACAAAGGCAAAGAAAAGTTACATCTTCTGAAATCCTCACATCCCATTTGAATCTTTAACTTATTCCTTTGAATGACAATAACACTTTAAAATCTACACATACTATATGAATCCTGTAATTATTCCTTTTGAGTGAGAAATATTATAGGAATTGAAGAAGACATTAAATGTTTTATAGGAGGTAACATGTTTCAATGACCTCTTCTTTAAAATCTGTTTTGTTTTGTTTTTTTCCTAAAACTCTCTAAATCTAATCAAAGGAAACCACATACTCTGATTATAATATATATTTCTTCCTTAAAAAGAGAAACATAATCTGATTTTCTAATATTCATTCTATCTAAAACAACACTTTAAATATGTTTAAGTCTGAACAACTCAAACAAAACAAAAACATCAAAGGTGGTATGATATTTTGCAAGCTGTAATGTAATCGTATCACAGGGTTCCTATTTCCATCAAATTGTCATGCATATACGTAGATCAGAATACACGGTTTCCCCAAATAATTAATTTTGAGTTAAGATACATCAAAAGTAGCAATAAGGGTGAAAGCCCATTATTGGATTTCTGATTATGAAATTAATAACTGACTTTTAAGAAGATCAAGCTATTTTAGAATAAGTCTATGTTTGCATTTCTCTGTCCGAATTTTTTGCCTACACTTCTACCTCAGAGGTACAAGCTTCCATGTTCCAAATTCCATCTCTGAGTATTGTCCGGTTTATTTAGGCAGCGGACTAATACATGAAATACTATACAATATTTGCTAGGATTCCAAACTGGGGGAGTTAGGGGGAAAAAATGGAGAGAGAATACCAGACAGGTCTGGAAACACAAGGGAAAACTGTGATTTCCTTTTTTCCTGAGTGCCATGAGTATCATCACTTTCTTACTTCTTCCAGGCAGAAAGCACATGTGATGTGACTGATCCCCATTGTCTCTCTTTTGTCCACAACACAGAACACATTCAGCCCATTACTGATTTTAGCTGCTTCCTTTTGGGTCTTTCCACAACCAGAGCATACGCCAAACCCCAACCTTGTCCTGCCTTTGACTAATGTGGCACTTCTGGGACCAGAGAGGAGGATGACTGGGAGAAAAAACAATATCAAAAACAACCCTGCAAAACCAAAAGCATACCCTGTTGCCTTGCAAGTGCCTTCTGTTAGACCGTCTTGAGGGCCCAGGAATGTTCTTGCTGAAATTAGGACACCATGGCACCTATGGACTCTGCCTGGCCTGCCTGCAGACACAGCCTTGACAAGATTTCACTTGACAGACACAAAAGAATGCAGTCTTAGGTCCACAAAGGCACAGCTCATATGCTGCCTAGTTTGCTCACAAACTTCTTCCTGCATGACTTTGTTGAGTCTGGAGGACTTTGGACCCTCCTTGTTTAGAAATACTAGAAGTATTGTGAGCTCTTCCTTACCTTTTGTGACTTCAAGAGTCAGTATTCTTCCATGTACTACATGAAGCCCTGGTTGCAATACATTTTCCTCCAAAAACTCGGAGAAATGAGTCTAACTATTTAACTGAATTTTTAGGTTTGAAATCTCAATTGACTGATATATTCTCAGTGACAACCACATCCTTGGGCGACAAGCTGGCATTCTGAAATAACAACTTCTCTTCTTCCACTTTGATATTTTATTCCTCTTAGTTACTAATAAAATAGGATAAAAATAGAATTTGGTGCAAGGATAAAGTCAAGAACTTGCTCAAAGTCTAAATATATAAGTGATTTCAATAACTGATGAAAAATTCTAAGTCTGATTTTAAATATCGAAAGAGCAGGAGAGATATTCTCTTGCATATACAAAGGATAGATAATAAATAAATTTAAAAACAATGAAGTCTATATAGCCTGCCCATGACTAGCTATTAAATAATAAATTGCAGTATAATAAATTAAGATAGAGGGGTAAAAAGTAAAATACCAATTGTTATTGGTGCTATTTTGGTTTTTTTTTTGAGGTACCAGGGGCTGGGGATTAAACCTGGACCTCATATGTGGTCCACTGAGCCACATTGGCTTCCAACTCCGAGAGCATGGGGAACCAAACCCGGGACCTCCCACATTGAAGGCAGGCGCTCAACCTCTTGAGCCACATCTGCTCCACCATTGTTTTTCTTTTTGTAAAGATTTATTTTATTTGTTTATTTGTCCCCACCCCCTCATTGTTTGCACTTGCTGTGTCTGTTCATTTTCCTTGTTTCTTTAGGAGGCACCCAGAACCAAACCCAAGACCACCAATATGGGAGGGAGGTGCCTAATCGCTTGAGCCACCTCCGTTCCCTGCTTTTTTGTGTCTTTCATTCTGTTTTTCTTCTTGTGTCTCTTGTTGTGTCATCTTGTTGTGTCAGCTTGCCACCCCTGTCCATCTCATCAGCTCGCTGTCTTGCTCGTCCTCTTTAGGAGGCATTGGGAACCTCTGCTCCCTGCTTTGTTGTGTCTGTCATTATGCTTTTCTTCTTGTGTCTCTTGTTGCATCAGCTTGCCATGCCTGCCCATCACGCCAGCTTGCTGTCTTCTTTAGGAGGCACCGGAAACCAAACCACAGACCTCCCATGTGGTAGGCAAGCGCTCAATTGCTTGAGCCACATCCGCTTCCCCACCATTGGTTTTTTAAAAGATTCCAACATTATACAGGAAATGGGATATTTTATTGTTTTATCCATATAAAGAAGAGATGGTATAGATAAGGAACATCCAATAAAAATATAATGCAAAAAAGAATGCAAGCCACAAATGTATGCCATATATGTGATTTTAAATTTTCTAGTAGACACATTAAAAATTAAAATGAGAAATCATATTTAATAATATATTTTAATTTACTCAATATATTTTAAATATTTTACCCAATATCTCTAATGCCATATCAGAGTTAATAAAATACTCTGGTGAAATCCTGTGTTTTAAGACATTGAATGGGGTTTTATTTATTTATTTACCATATGCAGGACTACTGAGTCCTCTAACATGCTAGTTTTTGGTGTGAATCTACAAACAGAAGATAGAGCAGAGTTCCTCAGCCTCAGAATTATGCACATTTCAAAATGTCATCCTAGTAATTCTTTGTTGCTGTGGATTCTCCTGTGCATTCTAGGATGTTTAGGAGCATCCTTACCTTCAACTCACTAGGTGCCAGGAGCAACCCACCCCCACACACCCACACCCCTACTTGGGACAACCAAAAATGTCTCTAAAAAACAAAACAAAACAAAATGTCTCTACATTGCCAAATGTTCCCTGGGCTGGAAAATTGCCCCAGGCTGAGAAGCACTGAGATAGAACGGAGAACATGATTCCACCTCTTTGGTTATGTCTGCTTAAATGGATCTACGCCTTCTATTCCAACGATTAACTGGATATATACATATATGCTAATTGAATCAAGTTTTAGAACTCTAGACAGTATAAAGTATTTCACTAAGGGAAAACATGAACATTTACCCAGTTGCTAAAATAATCCTATAGTTCAAAGGAATACTCTCATTGATGTCTAGGCAAATTTATGTCCTTGAAGATCTAGGTACTGACCCATCTTTTGAAACTTTCCCCCAGTCTCCCATATGACTGGAAATTGCCCATCGTTCCTGCCTTCTGTGCCATCCAGGTCTCTTGTTCATGTTGTAAAAGGTCTACCTTCTCTAAAAGTTTTCATTTTTTTGCTTTCCTCTCTTTGATCAGCAATAGAATTTCCAAGTCACCACAGCAAACCTAAATATTCCACTTGTTTCCACTGAGTTTCCATATGCATGTTGATTGCATGTCTGACCCATTTATTCCATGCAAAATTTGAAGCCCCTTGAGATTAAGGACTTCTCTGATTTTTAATACCTCCCCTGGTTCAAGAAAACTTGCTAGTAAAATAATATTTGCTTAATA
>JAQZBX010001957.1:56113-68795 GCA_029593785.1 Cabassous unicinctus | reverse complement strand
GATGGCACAGAGAAAGGGGGTCCACTGAGAGACCAACCCTTGCTTACTCTGGGAAGGTAAAGGAACAACAAAAAAGAAGTGTAAAGGGCCACTGGCACCTGTTATCGGTCATTAACAAATGACCATGTACCGCTAATCTGTGATCATAAAAAGGCCATCTGCTAATGCTCAAAGGTCATTAAGATGCCAGCCGTGTTTACTCTGTTTCCATTGGCTGGGACAATCATTTCTGAGAAAAGAGGAGGTTAAATGGTTATTGTGGTGGTGCCTGCTAACACTGCTCTAGTTATGGGTCTGTCAACGTTTCCATTATAAAATCCTATTCTCAGTGGTTTAAAATACAGCCATAAAAACATCAGGTTAACTCTGTATGTGTTTGTGTGTGTGTGTACATGTGTGAGCATGTTCTTTCTCATTCTTCTATTGTGGGCTGGGGGGTGGAAGGAATTTGAAGAGCACCAGCTGACTCTATTCATGTTCAAAGACATTCATCAGAAAGGAAAAGCTAGGTCTTCATTTAGGTCTTCTCTTGTTTAACCTCATCAGTGGCCCTATTTTGGGTAATAGTCAGTTCATTGCATTTTAAAAATGATTTTACGTGGTAAAATAAACATCTCCCCAAAGAAAGAAAAGTCATCATCCCAACTTGAAGGAGATGTAGGTGCCACGTTGTTGAGACAATTGGAGGGTGGTTGGCCAATGTTTAGATCACAGTGTTGGGAATGTACTTCACTAAGGGAATCCAGTGAATGAAAGCTTATCTCCACATTTGTGGGCTGCTCTTCACCCCAAGAGTTAGCAAGTGGGCTACCCGATTTATCTTGTTTCTCTAACCTGATTTGTATATGTAGTTCTCTATAAAGAGGAGTGTGGAAAGGACTTTTTTCTTTTCTTTTTTTTTCTCCAAGATACCAGTGAATTCTCCTTCATAGGAACTTATCAAGGTGAAAGGAACATGCTGAATGTTCAAAGTTATTAACAATATTATAGTGGGTAGCTAGACCTAAATAATCCTATTATTATATATATACAGATATGCAGGTGTGTGTATGTATCTCTAAAACTCTAAGGAACTTCCCTTTCTTTCTTACACATTTTCTCTTCTCTTCTAGGGTTCTCCTGGGGAAGGCAAGGTAAACATAAACCTTTATATGTAAAATAATTGACTAAAGGGCTCAAAAACAAGTTGTGCAATTCTGAACGTCCACCCCCAATCCATCCATTGCGGCTTGTCAAGAAGTTGCCTCCTATCAATCACAGTGGGTGGGAAGAAGTGCAGAGCCCACTTTTAAAATGGGAGTCCCAGAGGTACCCAGTGTGTGTCTGTTTGTGCACGCACGTGTTCATATTTGAGGGTAAAGCAGTCATGGACGGCCAGGCCTTCTAAGTTCCATCACTATAGATCTGTGTGCTTCAATGTGGTTTTCAAAAACCCAGGCAGTTCTTTTTTTTTTTTTTTTTTAGGTACCAGGGGCTGGAGATTGAACCCAGGACCTCGATGTGGGAAGCTCAACCTCTGAAACATATCAGCTCCCCTGAGTTTGTTTTGTTTGTTGTTTGGTTTTTGTTTTTTCTAAGAGGCACTGGAACCGAATCCTGGACCTCCCGTGTGGGAAGAAGGCGCTCAACTGCTTGAGCCACATCCACTCCCCCAGGCAGTCTTAATGTCTTCTGAGATCCTTTGGTGACAAAGCCCGAGGTTGCTATTCGGATGCTTCCTCCTTCATTTTTGATAACACCACCATTTCTCATCTCATCTTTGCCTTTCATCTCTGCCAATTAACAAGTAGCCAGAGCCGTGTTTTGAAAAGTTCTGAGTAGTTAGCAAGCTCTTTTTGTTCTGAGCCAAGTCAAAGTGTCCTTGGGACTCCTCTGAATAAGGGGTCTGTCCACTGTCCCCACCCCTGTCTGCCTGTTAGTGCAGACCTCGGCTTAATCTTTTGCTTTCAACGAGTTGCAAGCGGGGGGAGGGAGTTAGAGAGCAGGGGGTGGGGTGGTGACCGCAGGTGGCTGAAGAAAGGGGTCTTGTTCTCGGGATGCTAAATGGCTGGTTAGCACTGCTTTTACTGTGAAATTCAGCTTCTGTCACTTCGTGGTTAATTGCTTTATTATTTTCAGATCCAGATTGGACCTGATTGAGTTCTATCAGGAGCCATGACTCTAGCTGGCGTTCGGCCAGGATCCTTTTGGTCCTTTGATCTGGGGTTTTATAATCATATTACATTTCAGTTGCGGCAGGAGGCCTGGAGCTTTGGCTGCTGCTTTCTAGTTAGAAGTGCTCAGGGTTGCTCGGTAGGTGGGTGGAATGTGACTCTGGGCCAGGAGATTGAGGAATCGGGTCTTATCCCTAGCTCAGTTTCTCCTTCCTGGCCTTAAGCTTCATGAGTTTAATTTGTTTTCCTCCCTCCTTGGCCCAAAATGGCAGCAGTAGCCATATGGGCTTCCCTCTGTAGTGGGTTTGTTTTTAGCCATTCCAAAGTTGGACATTATGTATAAGGTTCTGCTCTCCTCTTTTGCCAGGGCTTTGTCTACATTAGCTGACTGGACTTAATGTGAAACAAGCCAACAGGTAGTTAACATGGCCTTCCATAATTGTAACCAGAAGCTGACTGGCCCCTGTCTACTGTTCTGGGGTACAGACGCCGTGGCTGAGAATGTCAAGTGGTCCACAGGCTGCATCGTTAGAGAGCCTGGGGAGGCCAAGGAGCAGGCGGCACTACGGCCTAGGCGTTTTAATAGGCAGGGCTGTAAAAGTTGGCCAGGCCTAAGTCACACATGCACCACAGAGCTCTTTCAAGCCTTTATTCCAATGCTCCACTTGTAACTATCTTTAACCTTATTAAAAAGGAGAGAAATGCTTCAGCTTCACAAGTGCACACTAGAGTCTTGCAGTAAATTTCACTGGTTTATAACTCCACCTTTGACTCAGAAGGCCAGCGGGCATGAGAACTTGGATAAACATAAATCTCCTTCAGATCTGCTTGAGAGAAGCACATGCAGTGAGGGATGTGCCGGCGACCAGCCCCGGGTCTCCAACTGGAGCAGAGGGGAAGGAGAGGCTCCCCTCTTTGGATTTCCAGGCAGCTCAATCTTCAATTCAATCTTGCAAAGACAGAATTTGTGGCATTTGTGTAATAGAAGCACAGACTAAAGTCAGAAGAATGTACCCAGGCAGGTGATGTCTGATAACTTCGGCTCCATGTGACCAGTTTCCCAGCGTGAGATGGAGAGGTCTTTGGAAGCCAGATGCTGTAGCGGAGGCAGAACTGGGGCTGGCATCACAGGACTGAGGGATTTCTCTCTCTCTCTTTTTTTTTCACTCCTTGCATGGCAGCTCCTCTTCTATCAGTGGCAAGAGCGAAAATCTCATTTAGACTTTCTTCTCAGCTTTCCAGTTTGGAAAGTCTTCGCTAACTTTTGAAAGAAGGACATTTTGGGGTCTGTCATAGTCTTGGTCTGAGGTACCTGCACGACCCCCTTCTTTGGTGTGACCCACAGCAGAAAGGGGCTCTCACCTGTCATAATTGCATGGCTTCAGGTCCCCACTAGGTAGAGAACCCAGTCTGGACAAAGTTTCAGACAGGCAGGAAACAGGAGGCCTGAGGTTAGCTGGCATGACAGAAGGTTTTGGTTTATAATTTCAGGAGTCACTTTGGAGTGCCTTTTATGTGTATCATGCCAGATTTAAAGACAGCTGTATAGGACAAGACAAGGTGTGTGCCCTCCAGGAGCTTGTCATCTTGTTAGAACTGCCACACCCAGCTTTGGAGCTGCCTAGAGCAGTGCCTGGCCAGAGCATTATCACGGCTGCAGATCAGAGAAGAGAGTATCAGTACTGCCAGAAAAGGCCAGAAGGTCAGGAAAGGTTGATGGCTGGGGAGTGTGGTAGGGGATGGAAGGGACACTTATTCTCTGTTAATCTTAAGTGGAGTCTCTAATGAACATCTGGTATTTTTTTAAATATATATATATTTTTTATTTTATTGAAGTATATCATTCATACATGAGCATATATAAACAATAAGTGTATAGTAAAAGTTGTGAACTTACAAAACAAACCTATATAACATCATACAGGGGTCCCATACATCACCCCACCACCAACACCTTGCGCAATTGTGAAACATTTGTTATAAATTATGACATCTGGTATTTTTTACTGTTGATGATTACTTCCCCCTATTCACTTCTGGCAACAAAGCCCTTTCTCCTCTGGGAGATTTCATTCCATGTGATTGGTTCACAGGGCTGGGATTGTGACCAAGGCCTAGCCAATCAGCGTATCTCACTACCTTGGCCATCTTGATTGGTTCAAGGATGGGCACTTGACATAATCTGGCCAATCATAATCCTTTCAGAGACTTTCCAGCCAGGGACACAGGGAAGGATTGTTCTTTCTCCAGAGCTTTCCAGACTGAGCATATAGGAGTAAGGGCTGCTAGCAGCCTTCCTTCCTTTTCTAAAGAAAGCCAATTTGACCTGAACAGAGAACTGAACAGAGATAAGCAGAACTAAGAGATGGCAAGAGAAATGCACATAATTTGGTCACATCATTTGAGTTTCTGTGTCTAGCTGGGTCTAAAGCCAGTTATGTGAGCCAATAATATTTTTCCACGAGCTTGTGTCAGATCCAATCACTCATAACTGGAATATAAGTGGGGATTGGAGGCAATGAGAATGTTTCAGGGAAGTAGGGTATTAGTTTCTGTGTTAGTGCTGGTAGCTTATACACAGAAAAAGTAATTTTACTCAAAGCAAAGCAAAACAGCAACAACAGAATCTGTCATCCTGGCCAGCTCTTTCCTCTGTGAGACAAGCTACATGAGATTGTACAGAATCAAAGCAAGAAGGAATGTTTATCATTACTAGGTCCAATGCATCCATTTTTAAGAATATGTTTACTGGACTGACTCAGTGCTCAGAGCTTACCCAGTTTACCCAGAGCCTTCATTATCGTCACATATTCTGTCCAAAACATGCTTTGCAACATGATAGTCTGAACAAATATTCAATGTAACAAATCTTTATTGAATACTGTGCTGAGTTTGGGAGATACAACAATGAACAAGATAGACCCTGGTCTCTGCCCTCACAGAACTTAGGACTCAAAAAAATAGAATAATGGCATTATTTAACGAGAAGAGAAATTTCCCCTCACCCTCCATTGATTAAATATGCATTGTCCAAGATCTCTATTGGGCCTCAGGATGGACCCGCCTCGGGGCTTTTCTATTAGAGATCTCTTGTGGCATATAGTTATCTTAGACTCTTTTTTACAGTTTATCTTCTAGTTTACCTGTGCTTTTGGTCATAATCTGTTGGTCTTCATTAATTTAAGGGTTAAACTCCTTAGGGTTGAGCTATTTCCTTTCACTTGTTTTGCACAATGCTGATTAAAGGGGTATATGAAAATTAAGGGGAAAAAAAAAGCAGACGGAAAAAAAAAGGAAGGAGGAAGAAAGAAATCATAAACATTATGCCAAATTGTATCTCAATTGAGCATACTTTCCCTGTTTTCGCTCTATAACATCTCTCCCAGTCTCTTGTTTTGGCCTGGAATGTCAACAGTTGTGCCATTGTTGTGTATACTTTTATGCGTCTACATAATGATACACCCACAGTACTAGAATAAGATAGCCCATGGGTCAGATTTAATGGAGATTTTAGATGCTGGGATGCCTCTCCTCTCATTTAAAAGAGTATTTGAGCCAGATTTAGGTTTAAACTCTGGCTCTATCACTTCTTAACGATATGACCTCAGTTGAGCTACTTAATTGCTCTGAGTCTTAGATTCCTCAACTATAAAATGAGGATAATAATTTCTACCTCAAAAGGCAGATATGAGGATTAAATGAAATACTGCACAAAAAGTGCTGAGCAAAATGTTGGCATTTAAAGACTCCACAAAGATGCCAAAGTTAGTGTATGAGAGTACAATGAGAAACAGGATATGTACATAGTCTCAAAGTATCTCCCGAAGATCCATATTAATTACAAAGGGAAGAATAATAACTTTATAGTGGATAAACCTGGAAGACACCATTTTTATCGAGTGATCCTAGTTAATATTACTAACAATGGGGCAAATCTAAATCATGTGCCTCCTGATATCATGCACTGAGAAGGACACATCATCCTGTTTGTGATATTCCTGCCAAAAATGCTTAACCTGAATTTAATCACGAAGAAGCATTGGTCAAACCCAAATTGGAGGACATTTTAAAAAGTAACTGATGTGTACTCTTCAAAATATCAAGGTCATGAAAAATAAAGAAATATTGAGGAAGTGTTCTGGAGAAAAAGAGACTAAGGAGATGTGGCAACTAAAGGTTAGATTATAGATCCATTTGATTATAATATTGTTTTGCTGCTGATTTCCTGATTTTCATAATTGAAATACAATTATGTAAAATATTATATAAGACTAGGGAGTGTGGGTGAAGGGTATATATGAATTTTGTTCTAATTTTGTAGCATTTCTAAGTCTGAAATTATTTCAAAAGGAAAAGTGAAACAAAACAGAAAGTACAGAGTAAGCATTCATCAAACCATGTTGTGAATTAGGGAATCTTCCTGAATCTCTGCTAGCCTTTTGGATGAGGATAGCAGCTTTGAATGCTGCTCCTGTGTGCAGCTGTGCAGTTGGGTGTGGCAGCTCTGGGAAGGCATCTTGCATTTGCAAAGACATTCCTGGTCTCTGTCTGCCTCTTCCTTGTGGTATGTCCATTTCCACAGCCATCTTTATGAAGTTCAAAAACACGCAGTGGGTCAATCTCCAACAGTTTTTAGAAATTGAACTCTATCTACCTTTTAGGTCTGCAAGATAATCCAGTTGACAATGATTTGCTCAGAACTCACTCTGTGGCTCTGCCATTAATTTTGCTGTGGATCTACCACTGTCCCTTCCCTTGCTGTGCCATCCTTCTGTGTCATTGGGAACTGAGAGGAGTAATCATGGATTTTTAAAATATTTTCATTGCCCAAATCTGACATCCACATTATCAATACAGTATGTATAGCAGGAGAAAACTTAAGGAAAAGTGATGAAAAATACCAAGGGGGCATAACACGAGGACAGACCAGTTTAAAAAGTATGATTCCAGAAAGACCAAACCAGAGAGATGATAGGAACTGTAAAGTGCAGACGATCACGGAAAGTCAACAAATGTTCCCCCATCCTATACTACTGAAAGACTGGCTGCATGTTGAAATTTGAAAGGACCCATTTTAGGAAAATGAGGAAGAGTGATTTTACAAAGTAAGAACACGCATGAGATTTGTTATCAAGCAATGAGTCCGACATTTGAGGACATTTGAGATGGGTTTGAATTAACTCACAGGTGACAGGTAGAAGAGACAAATAAGTGAAACTATGGAGGGTTACCACCCATCTGCACTGACATAAACTCTGCCTAAGTATCCTTTGATGTCCTTGTTTTAATCTGATCCAGAATTCTGTGTAATTTTTCTGTTCTTAATTTTGCTCATTCACTCCTAGTCCCTTGAAGGTGGTCTGTTGTAGAGAGTGAATCGATAGTGATGATCTCACAAGGAATGTTGTGAGGTTAACAGATACAATTTGCAACGTGCACTGCAAATATAAAGTGCCATAAAAATGCTAATGAATGGTAATGCATGTCCACTTCTTAACAGGCTGGCGCAACAGGCCAAGGGTAATAGAAAAAGAGACTGCCTTTTGCACACGCAAAGTGCTATCCTATTCATCTGCCTCACACATGCCACCATGAGAGGCTCTGGCTCAGCTCTCGTTATTCACCCAAACAACTTCCTTTCCGTCTCCGTCTGGGTCTGAAAGGTGCTTTCTGCGGGAAGAAAGATTCCCTGAAACCTTTTGGCGCCATCAAAAACAACAGCAACAACAAAAGTTTGGCTTGAAAAATTCATTCAAGGAATGAAAAAATAGGATGGAAATCTATCATTATGGATGTTTTGGAGAGGCAAAAAAATATCTGGGCTTTGTTTTGCATTTTGGTAAGAAATGATATATTGCTACATAGTAGAACTCTTTTATTATAAAGATCTTCTCGCCCTGAATTCAACATACGAATGGTACCCTCTTATCATCCAGTCACTTTAGAATGAAAGTTAAAAATGCTGATACCGTGGAACTAGCCTTTGGTATGATATCTCATAGCTGATATATTTGTCTAATACTTTGGTTTTTGAAGGCCCATTACTCAGGACCAGTGTGCAGAGCTGTTCATTTTAATCCTTTCTGGTTACTGAAAACAGGAAAGCTAGGAAAGAGTTTGTAGATAAGATTACATCCCCAGTTTTTGTGTATAGGTAGGTAGTAGGGTATGAACCAGATAGTGAAAAAAAAGGAATTTTCATTAACCTGAGGAAAGGGTCCCAACTTCGGGTTTCGTTTAGGGAAACCTGCTAAACAAATCCTGTATTGGATTCCGTATTGGTTGGAACAAATCCTTCCTCTTGACATTGGGGATTGGAACGTTTTGACAGTCTAAAGACACATGACTGAGTGTTCAGGGACTTCAACCACCTTAATTTTAGCCTTGGAGCCGATGCAGAAGTTCATTATGCTTATTTTGTTCTAATGAGAGGAACCTCTTTTTCTACTGAAGCAGTTTTTCGAGGACCAGTCAGAAGGCTTGGGCCTCATGTGCTGTCCTGTGCCACGAAGGATGAGGAGGGTTGGGGATTTCTTTTATTCAATGGTTCCTTTTGGGGCCCACGAATGGCTCAAAGGGAGAGAGGCTAAGTGGCCCAGATTACGCTGTTTAGCAGGGCCGATGCTTGTTTGGTTTACACAAAGCAGGCCAGCAATTATATTGATGCTTGACAGTGTTATCATCATTATTTATTTTGCTATAAGCTAGATTTATAGAGATTTGTAACATTGGTAATACTAAGCATAAGAAACATTAATAGCTTTACTAATTATATCACTACTTTACAGATATAAATAGCGATAAAAATGCCAAGTAAAGTGAACTAGTAAAACATTTTTAAGAGAATTTTAAAACCAGTTGCTGATTGACGATGCCTTTGGTGAGTCTTGGGGCTTGAATGGAGAAGAAAAGAGTCTTTTTTGAAGATTTAAGTCTCACTTTCCTGCTTGTTCATAATGCTTGGAAAGTAATTCTGCCTTAACCTGGATATAATTGACTGAGTCATGCATTTAAGGTGCAGTTAGTACTTTGTTTTGGATGAGAGCAAAATGAAAAAAAACAAAGGGGGGTATAGAGAGTGAAAGACAGATGTGGGGGGAGAGAGAGAAGCAGAGAGAGAGAGAGAGAGGAGAGAGAGAGAAAGAGAGAGAGAGAGAGAAACACATGATCGTATAGAGATAGGGGTGTGTGGCGAGAACTGAGTAACTACCATTGTGCACCTCCCCATTTCATTCTGGTTATTGATCTTGCTCTGTGTTCTCCAGCACACACCTTCTATAAATGAGGATGTTGAGTGAAGAAAAAGTGTTAATAAATCCACTGCCTTGGCCACAACTGCTAATGGAAATCAACCAGCAGTTTAAATGCAGGGCAAGTAAAAAGACAGAACTGGGAATGGAGGACGTGGTGGATGATAGCGGAGAGGCAGTGTGTCTAGAGTGTGAGCTGAAGCAGTGGGCAACTCCTCTGACCAGTCGCAGCTCTTAGAATTCCTGAGGTCCTGCTTGTTGACCCGCATAGCAGGTCAGTTACAAGGATCCAACTCACTCTACAACAGGGGCTATCTGCTTTGGTAAACGTTTTCCTGGAACCCAGCCATGCCCCTTTGTTTAAGTATCGTCTGTGGTCGGTTTTGGGGCTGCAACCTCAGAGCTGAGTATCAGCAACAGAAACATTATGACCTGCAAAGCCAAAAATATTTACTGCCTGCCATTTATTTTTAAAAATTTGCTTATGCCTGCTCTAAAGTCTTAGTAAACATTAAGTAATTGGTTAAATAAGGTGAGTAAGTTTTTTGTAGATGGTCTAAAGTGCCCATTTTTCTAATTATGTTTTTCTAGGCCACATATATGCCTGCTTCAAAATTCTCCCCTGCCTACCTCCTTGCTACCTGAGCATCAGAAGATCGTGAATAGGGGCTTGGGTGGTAAAAGAAGGCCCTTCTCTTTGTGCAAAATGAGAAGTGTGATCCTTCAAGAAGAGGCCGTAGGCTGCATTAGATAATTCTGAGTTTAAATGTCTAATCTTATAGCTATAACTCAGGGATAAAAGAGGTGGCTATTTTTATTTGTGGTTTGTGGTGGATCTTATTGCATTTCTCTGTCTTCTCAGAGCTAGCTGAGAGGTTCATAGGAGGGAATAACTCACCTAAGCCAACTTGAATGAATTCCCCACCATCACCTCCCTGAAGAAAATTCCTAACATGGAAAATTCATTTCAGCAGAAGAGGTTTCTATTTTTGAAGTGTTTTGACCTGATTTAAAGACCAGATATAAATATCTGGCCTCTAAATCAGGGCCTATTTATCTACTAAAGTTATGATAAAATATTTTGGGGCTAAAACACAACGGATATCATCTAACAATATTGGCAATGTAGACACTGTACTTCTGTTGCTTTCTCCACCCCCCCCCAATAAATCTTGGGTTTTTCATCACACCTGTTCTTCCTGTTGTTGCCGCTATAGAATTCTACACTCTGTGAAGTCTAGCTGAAATCCTATGACTTTCACTACTATTCTTCAACTAACTCAGCTGAGAACAGTGGAAAATCCACAGGCTTTGGAACCAGAGACCTGGGTTCACATCCTGGCTCAGTGGTTCAGGGGCTGTGAACAAGTTACTCATCTTCTGGGAGCTTCCATTTCTTCATTTGTAAAATGGATAGCAGACTCAAATCTCAGAGTTGTTATGAAGATTAAATGGGTGATGCATGTAAAGGGCTTGGCTGATAATAGGTGTTCAATTAATTAGAATAATAATTAGTATTTACTCAGGTGAACCACTTTTGTTTTGAATGACAGCAATTACCTGCACCAATTAAGTGACAGTTTCTGCATACAGGTCTACATTTTTCTTCTAGTGTTTCACATGCATGTTTCCCATTTTTAATTAAATTCTGAGATTTTTAGAGTGGCACTGAATTTGTGTATCTGTCCAAGTGTCTTGCAAATAATAGGTGTTTAATAAGTATCTATATTAATTCTGGGTCTGTGCTATGTTGCGTGACATGGAGGGAAACCAGAGCAAAAAGCATGTGTGTACTTGGTCCCAGATTGCCCCAAACGTAAAAACTACAGCCTGAGCAACTGTGTTGGAGAAGGGGTCAGATGTCTACATTTGCGGAATGGGAGAGTTGTGTGGCATAGAGATAGTTCTGAAATATATGGGCCTACTCACCAGGACTTTAGTCTCTGGCCTCTCTGCCTGCAGCCCTGTGAAAATTCTGATTTCCCACAGCATCTATACCAGTAAAGATAATCTACTCAAACAGTTAACTGTTCTTTCAGTATGGAAGATGGAGAGCTCTGAAATTAATTTTTACAAGTCTATTATTGATGGATCTGCTATCTCACCTAAGAATGTATCAATAGTGCTGTAGGCATTTTTGTTTATTGAGGCATAATTACATGCAATAAAATTCAGCCTTTTCAGTCATGCAGTTCTATGAACTTGGACAAGCTAATGCAGTTGTGTAACCTTTCCCACAGTTTATATAGAGAATATTTCCATCATCCCCCAACTTTTTCTTATTTCCCTCCCTTTGTAGTCAATTCCCCTTCCCTACCCTAGCCTCTGACAACCATTGGTCTGCTTAACTGTCTCTATAGTTTTGCCTTTTCCAGAATGCCATATAAATGGAGTCACACAGTATACCTACTGTTGAGCTTGGCTTCTTTCACCTACAAAATGATTTTGGGTTTAATCCATACTGGTGCTTGTAACAATGATTCATCCCTTTTTATTGCTGAGAAGTATTCTCTTGTATGAATATACCATAATTTGATATCATTCACTATTTGATATTTAGATATTTGAGTGTTTCTAACTTTTAGTGATTATAAATATAACTGTTCTAAATATTTGTGTACAGATTTTGTGCATTCAACTCTTCATTTCTCTTGGGTGTGCAATTGCTAGGTTATATGGTAGGTGTGTGTTTAAATTGATAAGAAACTAATTATGTGCTGAAATAGTTTTGCCTTTTTGTATTCCCACCAACAATGTATGAGAGTTCTAGTTGCTCCGTATCTTTGTAAGCAGTTGGCACTGTCATCTTGTTTAGAGCAATTCTAATAAGTGTTTAGTGGTCTCATTGTGATTTTAGTTTGAAATTCCCTAATGGCTAATAATATTGAGCAGTATTTCACCTGTTTCTTTTCCATCCACATATCTTTATAGGTTAAGTGTTTGTTCAAATATTTTGCATATTTTGGGGGGGTTAGATGTTTGTTTTCACAATAGGAATTTTTAATTGTACCATATTTTTTTCTAGTCAATACTCACCACTTCATAACATAAAACTCAATCAGGCAGCTCAATCAGTTGCCTTCACCCTGGAATATTCTTTTCTTTACCTTATGTGTAAACTTTATTAGAGGTTAAGAAAGATAGAAAAGCCAAATTACTTGAAAGTCCAGAGTGAGCAATTTACCAGGAAGATTTTCTATCAGTTTTGTGATGTGACACCATACGTGATCTAGCCTTCACCTATTCCCTCACCCCTCTCTACCCCTTGCGTACTCCTAC